>FIZU01064371.1:0-13284 GCA_900064475.1 Pseudococcus longispinus
GGGGGGGGGGGGGGGGGGGGCAAGGAGACAGATTACTCCACATAGCTAAATTTCATCTTTTGAAAAAACAATTTTGAATATAAAAATTTGGAAAAATTGTGGTTATTCCTAAAAAAATTTTCCAGAAAAATTCTATTTTATACTTTCCAGTTGGAAAAATGCCATCAGAAGTCAAAAATTCCAAATTTTCATCCTCCCCTACCCTAAATAACACCTCCACTTCCATTTTTTCACTTTTTCACCACAAATTTCATTTTCGAACACGCCGATTATCGAAATAGAAACGAACTTATAGCCAATTAGAGGGTCAATACTCTGAAATATTACCATCCGAAAAATAAAATTCTAAACAAACAGTTTCGCAGAATTTTAAAAAGATCTGGCACCGGGCCAAATTTCCCACCGGTCAATTCTTCAATAAAACTGATAAAAGCATTCGAAAATTATTTCGATACCTCGTAAAATATAGTAAATCGACAAACCAACACTCGATACAACACGTTAGTTCTAATTTGGAAAAATTTCCCAATACTCGGTTTCACGTACTTGAACAACTCAGCTGATCGAATTAACCGCATGACACCGAACGAATACACGAAAATTAGTAATTTACGATTTCTAATATTTACCGAAGAAATCAATCATATTGGTAAGTACCGTTGCATGGCGCTTCACAATTAATGACGTAATTACTCCATCGAGACAATAAAAATGAGTCATTTAAAAACGTGCGCGAGATTAGCTATTCGAATTTTCACCTAAACATATCGACTCGTTAATAGAAAAATCAACCGGAATCGTACCGGAATACCGGGCCACCGGGAGTAATCAGCAACATGACACCGTTAATTTACTATTCTTTGTATGTAGCACGATTTTACAACAGTACTTCTTATCGTCGATACGAAAGGTGCAGAAGGCGATAACGGCGGCGGCGCGATAAGCTTTGGAAAAACAAACGTTCGTCGGTGCTTTTTTCTTTAATGATCTAATACGATTGCTCGAAAGGACGATAAGTCGATGCGGAAAAGGATACCGATGAAAAGTCACCAAATTGTAACCAGAGTTCAGAGTTCTTACGGTAGAATAAATCGATAATTAATCTAAACAAACCGAACATAATTTCGTATCGGAAAATTCTAAAAACGAACGAAAGCTGCGAATAGATATCATAGGAATCGTGAAAAAATGCAGCGATAAAACCGAGCAGAGGAAAACCAACATAAACTTAACGGTAACAATGAAGAAATTTAATAACATTTACTCAATGACGTCGCGTTCAAGTTTTGCAATCGTATAAGAAACAATATACGAAGGCGAGATTTTTTATAAATGCTTCAACGAAGCCGTTACAAATTAACCATAACGGAATGAATGGTTTAGTAAAAATTTCAAACATTTACTTACTTTATGACAACTATATATATTTTCAACAATATAAGAAGCCATGCTGGATAAATGTAACCAAATGGCATCAACTGTGTGAAACACAGCAAGCCGTGAATGTTTTGTGCTTCAAAGCGGAGTATACTTTTAACATTCTAAACTGTAACAGAAAAATATCGATAATTAGTAGTACAGTAGTAGAAATAGCAACCATATGCTAATTAATAAAGTATCTATTATTAGAAGTAAGGTGAGAAGATTTGACATTTTTCAAGCAATAATAACGAAGTTGATATAATTTTAAAACAATTACAAGTAGTTTTGGCCTCTAACCTACTTTACAATTGAAGTGTTTACATTTTGAATTCAACGCACACATAATGACCGAAACACGTAAATGTTTATATCGGATATAAATATATGAGATGGGAAATTTAATAGAATTATATCAACGATCGAATTTAATACAGAATTTAGATCATTTTCAAGCTTATTTCTTTGTATTTTATATTTAACCAGGGCGTGCCATTCGAAACTGCGAAACACAAACCGGCAGCATGTAAACGAAAGGTTCACTTGGGAACTGACGAAATGTGAAATAATGAAATATATGGGTTACTTACTTTAATTATTAATGAATTAAATCTTTGAACACGGTGTTAAATGAATATTGCAACATTTATCACATAATTTTACCAAACATATACAACACGACATAACGAATGTATAATTATAAACAAAACAAAGCCAAATTTTCATTTACGAAATTTCCAAAACAGGTCGTGCAGATTCGCTGGATTTGGTCCGGAACCGAATCAATCTTCGGTCGTTCAATGTTCAATTTCTTTTTATTTCGATTCTCGATTCTTTTATTGTTTACAAAAACGAAGCTCTAAATCGCATTCTTATTTATTTTTTTCGTCATATTGCTCATTTCTCATTTCTGTGATTATTCTTGTGTCGACGAAAAAAGGGTTTAGAACTTTGAAACGCAAAAAAAGTCGAAAAAGTTGACCTGGAATCTTGGAAATTTTTTTCGAGTTTGGATATTGGATAAATTGTGCAGGCACTTGTAGTTGATATGTATCCTGTGGCTGTATCCATAATATGAGATACGGTTTTTCAAAAATAACTCAAAAACTATCGATCGCATTGAACATCTCATGGTATTCATTAGAAAGGAAATGTTCTTTTCTACAATTTTGGTCATTATAAATTTTTCTGCGTAACGCTTCGTTCGCACGAAAAAAAGAAAAATGTGAAAATTTGTCAATTCTCGAAAAAGGTTTTCCGAAAATAACTCGAAAACTGTCGATCGTATCGAAAAATTTTTTGGCGTACAAATGAAAGGAAATTTTTTCCTCTACAATTTTGGTTATTACAAATTTTTCTGGGTAACGCTTCGTTCACATGAAAAATGGAAAAAGTGAAAATTCACCAATTAGCGAAAACGGTTTTCCAAAAATAACTCGAAAACTATTGATCGTATCGAAAATTTGATGGTACTTGTTGGATAGGAAATTTTTTCCTCTAGGTACAATTGGTTTATATGAATTTTCTTGGATAACGCTTCGTTTGCGCGAAAAAATGTTAACGAATCATGACGAAAATGAGAAATGAGCAAAGATGACGAAAAAAGAAATAAGGGTGCGATTTAGAGCTTCGTTTTACAATTAATTTTGATAACCAAGTTTTGATTAGAATTTGAAAATTTTTCAAAGCATGAAAGTTTTACGAAAATGTTATTTCTCATGATTTTGTTCTAGTTTTAATTTATATTCGAAATGTCAGTGATGGAAGGCTTTGAAGAGAGTTTAAAAAGTTTATGTAAACAATTCACCAAAAATGAAGATAAGTACGATCTTGTTTTGGCAGAAGAAAATTACCTTCAATTTCAAAATTTACTCAAACGAAATGGAATGACGTATATTGTTCGTCACTCTGAAAGTATATTATTTACTTGCACAACACATGATTCTATTCCAATCATTATTTTGGTCTAAAATGTTTGATTTTTTAGTTTACAGCAAGCGTCAAAAACGAATTTTATGGAGTTCTTCCCTCATTTCATACTTCAAGACGCCGTTTTATATTGAGAAAGTGTCAACGATGCCTTGCACCAACGGACCGAACTATTATTCCGAAAAAGTACGCAAAAGGAAGACTGCATCGGTGCTTCAGGTATACACAAGTTCGTCCATAGATATATTTCATTTCAATTTATTGCATATATAGTTCATAATTGTTTGAAAATTTTATATCACGTAGCATAGTAATTCGATGGACGAATCTAATGTCAAGCCAATCAGATCAAGGCAAAGAAAGCCTAGCAAAAAAGTTGGTTGTAACGCCGTTATGAAAGTCGTAGCTATAAAGACATTTCCTGAATATTGTATCAAAGGCACGAAAAATATAAGAGATGAAAAATCTATGGTAAGTTTCAGATATAATTTTCAGTATGATCAATGAAAGAATCCTTACAATACTTTCGTGCAAAATTCTGACTGTTTGCAGATAATGAAACTTTTAAAGAAAACACTAGATACTAATGCTGCATCAGTAGTTACTCAAACACTATTTCATATTTCATTCAGCACTGCGACTGTTCATTGTCATTCGGTTTGGACCAACTTCACAGCACAACAGTTAGATCCGGCATTGAGGACTGAAATCCGTAATCTAGTCCAGAGTGGTGTAACGAATAGTCAAACAATCAAAGCATTCCTATGCAAGTGGGTAAAAGAGAATATAGGAGATGTGAACAATTTGTCTCGAGCTTACTGGCCATCGAAAAAAACGATTAGAAATTACGTTCTGAAATACGCTCCTCATGTGAAAAATCAACGTAGTAAAATAGAAAAAACTGCTACAAAAGTAAAAAGCAATTGTCGAAAGAAGCGACGCCTCGAAAAGAAATACAATTACGAATCCTATGATTTATCACCAGAGATTCCCGAACCCGATTCGCCGCCAATGGAAATATGTGTTTCAAGTTCAGAAATTCCTGAGCTTGATTGTACCGAAAATGATTACCAATATCAAATAATCTGTTCAACCACTGAAACTTTTGATTCAGATGAGAGATCCGTCACGAGTTCAGAAATTCGAGAACTTGTGAAGACTATTTACGATCGCTCTCTTCTCTTGCCTGATGATTGTACCGATACTGTGCTCCGTGATAAATTACTAGATGTGTTTCATTTAATTAATAATTGCACTGATCATGATCAAAGTGTTGGTATGTGACTTATTCAAAATGAAAGATGAATGTTGAATATGGTTGTTGAATGTATTAAGTTTGTGTTTGTGATATTTTTGTTTACTTTTGAGAATAATAAGAGTATTATTTTTTCATGTTTTTGCTTTTTTGAATGTGTGAATTATTTTTTATACCTGAGTATTTCATGTCTTTTTCTTTCATCATTTTTTCAGTGAGTTTTTTTATTGTGTTAAAAATAAAAATTTTAAATGTACTGAAAGTAAAAATTCAGTGATTTCAAAAAGTGGTAACAATCCTCTATTTTCAATTTGTAGGCTCACAATTGAAAGATTTTGAATTCTTTACAATGAGCTGATGGGAATGGTGTTGAAATGGTGGAATTTTACTATATTTTATCAGAAATTATTCGTTTCACTGGAAGTTCATTTCAAAAATCAAAATGTGGATGATGCGCACGTTATTCTAATAATCAGAAATCGCATTCGATTCGATCCAAAATTTTTTTTTCAAAAATTCGAAGTCATCATCTCGAGATCGAAGGCGCAGGGTAGGCAAAGAAGAAAACTGAATTGCTATCGCATTCGCTATCAATTACATCAAACAAAATCTATCGGCTATTAGTACCTAGTTTTAATGGTTTCTTTTTCTCTTCGTGGAACAACGCGGTTTTTAGGATTGTGGAAATTTTCCGAAGGCAAAGCAAAAGTGAAAGCCGGAACTTATTAATTAATTGAAGGTACTTTTCAACATTTTCCTCATTTGTCGTTTGAAAAAATGATATAAACATTGAAACTTATGAGTAAGACTACTAACTTTTTTATTTTTGGATATTTTTGTTTTGTTTTAGTTGGTTTCTATTATTGGGTCGAATTACGAAGTACCATTCTTTAATCAAACATTCAAAGATATGTTACTTTTCTAGTTACCGGGAACTTCCTACGGATTTACAGTCAAGCAAAATGGTTTCGCCGAATGCAGTTACTCAACAAATTTCAGAATCCGATTCAGACGTTTGTCATACTAAAGTCAACTTTCGAAAAACGAATTATTTATGGATAATTGATGATTATAGACGTGTTCATGATAGAAGAGGCACATCAATAAAATCGCTGCCATTTCCGGCAGACGATGAATTTAAATGGCATATGACTCTCAATCCCAAGTGTGATAACGCTGGTTCGATTTCATTACATTTGTGCATAGATAATGTTTCCAGCTTTACGCAGTATGCTCCTACAACAGGGCATGTGAAATTTTCCATAATTAATGCTGAAAATCAAGCGACAAAAACTCAAAATGTTGAATTTACATTTAACGTAAACGTTGGCAGCGGCATTGTTGGGTATACTAATTTCGTGAATAAAAATTTTCTATTTGATGAAGCTAACAAGGTGTTGCCTCAAGATCGGCTTGTAATTGCGTGCGATGTATCTTACATTAAAAAGACAGATGTAGTTAATGTTCCTGGTCTGTCATTTTCAACTCCACATGAAAATAAAGAACGTCAGTCTTCTTCATTAGAAGATATAGGAACTTTGTTCATGGACAAAGAGTTTGCTGATGTCACATTATGCATCAATGGTAAAGATTACCATGCCCATAAAGGTATCCTTGCCGCTCGCAGTTCTGTTTTCAAGGCAATGTTGAGAAGTGACATGAGTGAAAAGAAATCCAATCGTATTGAAATAAACGACATTGATGAATCAGTTTTTATTGAAATGTTACGTTACATCTATACTGGAAAGCCTGAGAACTTGGAAATAATGGTCCCCGAATTATTAGAAGCAGCTGACAAGTACGATCTTGAGAAGTTGAAAATTATCTGCGAAACAGAACTGCTGAAAAATGTATCAAAGGAAAATGTTGTAGAAGTATTGATATTAGCTGACAGACATAATGCTAAGAATTTAAAAACGGAAGTCGTGCGGTATATCAAAATGAATTCTTACAATACTAATATATTGACCAAAGAAGTCCGGAAAAATTTGGTTACATCGCATCCTCACCTACTACTGGAAATATTGGATGCTTTTAGCAAAACGTCTGTTGAAGAAAATTGATACGATATTATTTACCTAATTTTTTTAAATCTGAATTAAGTATGTTTACTTTTTTTATATTCAAATAGTTATTACTTTTTTATTCAGTTTGGTGCCTTTTCATTTTATTGCAAATAAAGAAAACCGGCAAAATGTGTTATCATCTAATTTTTGGGAACTTTGGACCTTACCTATCAATGTTCAAATTATAATAAACTTGAAATTCACCAGAGGTTATTCAAATCAGTTCGTAGGTCAAAGTGAGTCAAAAATTTAAAAACAAGTTTGAACAGCCAATTTATGAATCATGATTCAAATAACCAAATTTTTTTTAATGGAAGATATGAAGTTATACAGAAGAAAACGGTGTCTGCTGGACCCTGGACCCAAATGTTACTCGCAAACAGTCGCTAGTATAAGTTATCATAATTCATAGGTTATCATCATCAGTGTTTGATTTTTTCTTCAAGTCCGAGGACCGAGTCTTCGCGTGAATCGCTAACTCGCCATTTCCAATGCTGTTTGCTTCGTGATTATTTTCGTGAAAAATTTTGAGTCAAGGTACCTACTTTTCAGTTTTTTTCTCATTTTAAAAAAAATAATTGTGAAGAAGTCTGGAAATTTTTTCATGTTCTTGTTTTTTTCTCTATTAGGCCTATTGGATTGAATTGCAGAGCTTCTTTTCTATTTGAATTCAAAAAAGATGCTGGTTTCACCGAATACACAATCTTCTGTTACTTCGGACACTTGCCATACTAAAGTTGACTCTCGAAAATCGAATTATTTATGGATAATTGATGACTACAGACGTGTTCATGATAGAAGAGGAGAAGCACTAAAATCATCACCATTTCCGGCTAATAATGATGATTTTAAATGGCATTTAAAGATCAGCCCCAAAGATGCTTGGATTTCGTTACATTTATGCGCGAATGATCCTTCCTACGATGGTCTTCAAATGTATTGTCCCATAATAGGAAATGTGAAGTTATCTATACGAAATGCTAAAAATGAAACTACTAGAACTCAGAGCGTGGAATTTACAGTAAAAAACTGCACACTCTTTACCCATTCTGAAACCGAATTTGGGTTTAGTGAGTTCGTGGAAAGATCTCACTTATTTAATGAAGCTAACAAGCTATTGCATCAAGATCAGCTGGTAATCGTGTGTGATGTGTCTTACATTAAAAAAACAGACATAGTTAATATTCTTGCTCCGCCATTTTCAACTCTGCTTGAAAACCCTCAGTCTCAGTCCGCTGGCGCTGGGTTAGAAGGTACTGACACGTTGTTCATGGATGAGGAGTTTGCGGACGTCACGTTATGTATTAATGGTAAAAATTACCGAGCCCATAAAGTTATCCTCGCCACTAGAAGTCTTGTGTTTAAGGCCATATTGAGAACTGACATGATCGAAAAAAAATCCAATTGTATTGCAATAAACGACATTGAAGAATCAGTTTTCATCGAAATGTTACGCTACATGTATACTGGAAAAGTTGAGAAATTAGAAACAGTGGTCTTCGGATTATTAGAAGCAGCTGATAAGTACGATCTTGAGAAGTTGAAAATTATTTGCGAAACAGAACTGCTTAAAAATTTATCACAGCAAAATGCTTTAGATTTACTGATGTTAGCTGACAGATATAATGCTAAGAATTTAAAAATGAAAGTCATACAGTGTATAAACATTAATTCCAACAATATATTGACCAAAGCAGCTCGCAAAGATTTGGTTACATCGCATCCTCACCTTCTCTTAGAAATATTGGATACATTCGGCATTTAGCAAAATGTCAGTCGAAGAATATTAACAACCTCAATTTAATTATTTGCCGACTTTTTTATGTAATACTGCAATTGCAAATAAAGAAAACAGATGAAATGTTGTATTTTAATTTTCAAATACTTTGATTTGATAGCTCTACTAAATAGTAAATTTAAAATTCTGATTTCTGAATTATATGAAATCATACGAATGATAAATAAAATGAAAAATGAAAAATAATATAATACGCTAGTGATAGTGAACAGCTGATTCACGAACCATAAAACCCATAAAAAAGTTCCAAAAAGCCAAAAAACAACAGTGTTTATATTGATTGATATTTCGGTAGTGTTTTGTCAGTGGTTATCGTTTAATTTAACAACCTAATTAAAGTTGATTAAAAAATTGAAACAATTCTCACTAATGGATCTCAAAGGTTAAAAACAACAATTTCATTGCACCATGACTGGCCCCATTTGCTCCATTCTTCTTCTGTAAAGTTAACCAGAATCATGTGGTGGAAACAGAATGGAAAGTTTTTCTGAGAAAACAGATCGGTTTGCTGATTACTTCGCAGTATGTGGACTCGATTTAAAGTCAGGCTTAGAATTATACTACTTCTCAGGTAAGTCATATTCATCTCAACGTTACAAACCCTCTAATTCGGTCTCCTGCTTTGTTTACGTTTATATCGAATTTATATCATATAATACATTGTTTAACAGGTGAAAATCAACTACAGGGTACTCCCCTGGATCGCTCGTACAAATGTAAAGTTCTATCTCACTTTCCCGAAACTGTCAGCTGGAATCCGATCGATAAGGATGCTATTTGCATGGTATGTCAAATATTCACCATGTACAATGCTAAAGATAATATCACGATTTCCTTGTTTTAGCTATCGTTGCCCAGCGGATTACGTTTCCGGACTCAGAAACATAAGCTGGAGCCTGAATTTCATAGTTTCATTGTTACCAAAGAAGATGGACGAAGGTGTTATGGATTCAGCTTTGTTTTCTACGAAAAAGCTCATAATAAAATATGCAGCGCGATGCAAACATTACAAGTATGGTTTTTCAAAACGTTCTTATCGTTATCAAAAATACATTTATTTATTCCAATTTTTATTCTATTACAGGCAATGCATTTAGCGGAGTTATCCGGTGGGCCGAAAAAAAATGCTTCTCTAAACCATAACACTAGATCTCTTCCGAGACATTTCAAAATCATGTCTCAACATTACAGTTTAGTTCAGAGCTACTATGACATAGCAAAAGATGTATTATACGTTACTAAAGCCATCGTATTGATTTCCCAATATCCTTACGTTTATGCTTCTTATCAATTTTTATGGCATATATACAAGTCAGTAAAGAAATACTTTGCTATAAAAATGAGAGATACATTATGCTAATACGAGGTTACATTTTTAAACAGAAACTGGCAAGAAAGAAGTTCGATTTCACTAGAAACTTACATATATTATTTGCTAAACGAAGTTAAAGTTCCTCAAGCTGGTCAAACTTTGAAATTTTACGTCAGTTTGGATACTAAAGTTACCATTCGATCGCCCGATCTTGTCCGAGAATTACCTGTTTTCGATTTCCCAATCAGGGAACTGTTTCGTATTTTGGATGTGGACAGTTTATTGTACCTGTTTACCAGTATTTTAATGGAAAACCAAGTTCTAATCTGTTCTTCGGGTAAATATTCGTGGAAATTGGTCAATTATCAAGATTCGGATTATAATTTGCGATGGTTTTATTTTTTAGATTACCAGCAATTGATGCTCGTTGCGGAAACGTTGAATTGCTTATTGTTTCCTTTCTCGTGGCCTCACGTTTATGTCCCAATCTTGCCTACTTCTTTGGAACATTTCCTGGATGCTCCGGTACCATTTATTATGGGAGTGTCGCGTAGTACAAATTTGAATTTACCCAATGAGGTATATTTTTTCATTTTTTTGACGAAATGTTTATTATTATTTGATTTATAATTGGTATGAATGAATTTCAGGCAAATTTATGTTTCGTTGATATCGAAACACAATCGATCCAGTTACCAGAAGATTTATTAACCATACCTAATAAAGCAGAATTCTCGTCGGAAATTTTCGATCTTTTAGACCAATACAACGTGCCGATTCGTAACTGCTACAGGTAGTTTTATCTTGATATAATATTTTTAGAAAAAAAAAACATTTAACTTAAATGCATATCTTATCGTACAGGCAATTAAAAAGTAGCGAAATACGTAACCGTATTAGACGCAGCGATGCATCAGTTTTATCAAAAATGAGCGCATCGATGTCATCGGAAAATTTAAACTTCTCTTTATCCAGCGAAGATGGATCATCCTTACCAAACAGTCCACATTACAGTCGTAAGTAAAATGATTAAATTCAATGAATCAATTAACGGTTAAATCCTAATGACGAATCGATGTTTAGGACACTCCAGTTTTCAAGAATTACCTTCGTGTTCCATTTATGGAAGTGATAACGAAGATTACGTCACTGATTTGTGTTTCAACGCAGCTATCAGAGAATTATTCTTGAATAAATTTATGCATTTGTTTTTATCATACGAACGTTTTATAGTTCAACCATTCCAAGTACGTTAATGAAATATATAAAATAATGAGTTCAAATAATCCATTGATTTGTTTTTTTCTGCAATTAGGATCGAGAACAATGGATCAGTAACAAAGAATCTGTGCAGAGTTTCGATAAAGCATCGTTTCTCTCCGAACAACCGGAAAATTTTCCATTTTTATCGCAATTCATCGAAACCCAAATGTTTACCAATTTCGTAGATAATAAAATACAGAGCTTTTGGAGTGAGAAGGAACGTAATCTGCGTATATTCGACGAAAGGATCAAATCATTGAAGTAATTTTTCAATTCCGGCATGAAAATGATTACGAGAAATCTAATTTTATAAAATATACTTCTTTCCTTTGTATTTTAGATTGAAACATCCGGAAGGTCAATCGAATCGTTGTAATTTCGAGCATTGCAGTTCAATCAACGAATGCCAAGCGTACATTAGAGATCGTTTATTTAAAGCTGATCTAGAAATTTCTCATCCCGAAGAAATTTTCTTGAATAATGTGAAACCGCAGTATAATACGGATATATTCCCTACGTTGAATTTATCCAATTTGAATAAATTAGGCTCTCTAAGGTTAATTTTTTTTACTTTTATATTTTTTTTCATTGTGAAATACTGTAACCTGATGAATTTGTTTAGATCGAATAAGAAAGTCCGTCTGGCGAGTGAAAATTCCAATACAAGCGAAGCTCGTCCACTCGGAATTTGTGAAAGATTAACTGTAATGAAACCTCTCAGTCAAAATTCTAGTCCTACTCATATAAGCCCCGCAGTAATCGCTCAAACTAATTGGAACTTTGTCGATAAATTACTAAAGGTTCAGCATTGCTCTTAAAATTTAATATTTACCCATCGTGTTGAAAAAATCACTCATTTGGTAATTTGCAGGACTGTAAAACGAAGACGAAAAAAATGCTGGTAGCTAAAATGGGATACGAAGCTGTCGAGCTTGGTCATAACATGCAGAATATGTTGATGGAAGAAAACACGTTAATTATCGGATTGTGCGATTTATTGGAGAGAATTTGGTCCCATGGGTGTCAAATTAAACAAAGTAAATCCGCATTATGGAATCATTTAACGAGGTATAAAGAATTGGAGGATGTTAGAGATACTAATTCTCAGGCTGAAACTGTTCTGCATTCTTCAGGTATGAATTAAATTAACATTATTTTAATAATTTGGAGATATTTTGAGCTAATTGTTATTTTTTTTGATAATTTTCAGAAAACGAGTACGTAAATTCGGTTCCTTTGCTCAAAACCAATTTACAAATTTCTCAGGACGAAGATGCTTCCCTTTTTATACTTGAACGTTTGCCAGTTTCTTTAATTCATGATATGAAGTACGAACCAATTTTTTTTCTTATTATCTTATGCTAATCTTTTCGAATAAAATTAACGACGAATTGAAATTTTCAGATACGTTGAAACTTTAACAGATATTAAGACTCAGGTGGGCTTGGCTAAAGCTTTGGTTCGATTATCCTTGGAGAAAAAATTACTATCGCGTCATTTAAAGACACTATTATCTAACTCTACATTGCTAAAGTAAGTTTTTAAAGAGCATAGCCGGGTAAGAATAGTGAATTGGCCCTTGGCTGGGATTTCCGAACTTTATTGTGGAAGTTGGTCCTTATGGTCTAAAAACTCGATCGTAAAAATTTTGGCCCCCTACCTCATCCCTAACTCCTCATATCGCCCGAAATGCCGATTTCCCTTATAAATTTCTGTATTCTGAAATTCTCAACCGAATTTTTTCAAACTCGCAGGAATGATGGACCATACTAAGGGTTATCTTTGGAAATTTTTTCAATTTTTTTCGAATCTTCTTTCGCAGTGAAATCTGAGTCCCGAATGACGCCATTTTGGGAACCCACAACCCCCTCAATTCGTGTCTGGACATGTTTCAACTCGATATTTTTCATAATTTGCAATTTCAGCAAATTCAAAAATTTTCCTTTTTTTCATTTTGTCTTATGCACAATTTTTTGTTGCAAAAAATATTTAATTCGTAGGTAAGAATTGGTAAAAAAAATTAAAAACCCTTGATTTTGCTGAAATTGCAGTATACGGCAAATATCGAGTTGAAACACCAACTCGATACTTTTTAACACAAAAATGGCTGCGTGAGCGGCGTACAGTCGGGGGCCCAAAAAAAACAAATCCAAAGTATAAATGAGTTCATTTCACATTCACTGAGCTAAAGTTTGTGAAAAACGGTTGGCACAATAGGGAGTAGTTGAATTTCAAAGTTGCG
>FIZU01064389.1:0-10147 GCA_900064475.1 Pseudococcus longispinus
ATAACTTTTAAAAAGTTACTTTGCGACCTATCAAAATGGGTTAAAATTTCGCCAGAAATTCAAAAATCACGACCAAATTTTTTTGAGGGAATTTTTTTGAAAATTTGGGGCCCTAAATTGAATCGATTTTTGGATATTGTCGAAAAAGTTACTCTGTGACTTATTAAAATGGGTTAAAATTTCACCAGGAATTCAAAAATCACGACCAAATTTTTTTGGGGACATTTTTTTGAGAATTTGGGGCCCTAAATTGAATCGATTTTTGGATATTATCGAAAAATTACTGTGCAACCTATTAAAATGGGATACAATTTGACCAAAAATCACGACCAAATTTTTTTAGGGGATTTTTTTGAAAATTTGGGGCCTTGAATTGAATCGATTTTTGGATATTATCGAAAAATTACTGCGCAACCTATTAAAATGGGCTGAAATTTGACCAAAAATTCAAAAATCACGACCAAAATTTTTTTGAACAATTTTTGTAAAAATTTAGAACCCTAAAAGAGTCAATTTTTGGATATTATTGAAAAGATACCTTGCGACCTATTAAAAGGGGTTGAAATTTCACCGAAAATTCAAAAATCACGACCCAAATTTGTTTCAAGCAATTTTTGTAAAAATTTAATGGCTCTAAAAGATTCCATTTTTGGATATTATTGAAGAAATACCTTGTAACCTATTAAAATAGGTTGAAATTTCACCAAAAACTCAAAAATCACAATCAAAATTTTTTCAAACAATTTTTGAGAATTGAATTTAGCAAATTTCTAAGATTTTTTGATTTTAGAAAAAGTTATATTGTTTCACAATTCGACTTTTAGATATTTTATCAGCCTTGATAACATTTTCTTTTCGAATTTCTCAATATTTTTTTGATTTTTGAAAATTTGTACAAATTTTCAAAAAATTTAACAAAGCGGTGTTATCTTTTATGATTTTTTTGGCTTGAAAAGCATTTTAGGTTTCTAAATGACCTTTAGTGCTTATAAACAATTGAACAAATCGACTGTTTAGACTTAAAATGAATATCAGAGATTTTGTGTATATATTTTGTCGCTGGGTGTTGTTCTAAAAACTGGACGCCAGGCTACAAATTTTCAAAAAATTCTCGAAAAAAAATTGGTTGAGATTTTTTAATTTTTGGCGAAATTTTAACCCATTTTAATGGGCTGCACAGTAGTATTT
Organism: Pseudococcus longispinus; assembly: GCA_900064475.1. Lineage (NCBI taxonomy): Eukaryota > Metazoa > Arthropoda > Insecta > Hemiptera > Pseudococcidae > Pseudococcus > Pseudococcus longispinus. The sequence goes on from FIZU01064389.1 coordinate 1,189, forward strand.
CGATAATATTCAAAAATCGACTCATTTTAGGGCTTCAAATCTTCAAAATTTGTCTGAAAAAAATTTTGGTCGTGATTTTTGAATTTTTGGTGAAATTTCAACTCATTTTAATAGATCGCAAGGTATTTTTACAATACTATCCAAAAATTGACTTTTTTAGGGGTCTAAATTTTCAAAAATTGCTCAAAAAAATTTTGGTCGTGATTTTTGAATTTTTAGTGAAATTTCAACCAATTTTAATACGTCACATGGTAGTATTTCAATAATATCCAAAAATCGACTCATTTTAGGACTTAAAATTGTCAAAAATTGCTTGAAAAAAATTTTTGTCGTGATTTTTGAATTTTTAGTGAAATTTCAACCCATTTTAATTGGTCGCACGGTAGTATTTCAATAATATCCAAAAATCGACTTATTTTAGGGCTTCAAATTTTCAAAAATTGCTCGAAAATTGTTTTTGTCATGATCTTTGAATTTTTGACGAAATTTCAACCCATTTTAATAGGTCACATGGCGATTTTTCAATAATATCCAAAAATTGACTCAATTTAGGACCCCAAGTTCTCAAAAAAATGTTAAAAAAAAATTTTGCTCGTGATTTTTGAATTTCTGACGAAATTTCTATCTATTTTAATAGGTCGCATGGCGATTTTTCAATAATATTCAAAAATTAACTCAATTGAGAGCCCCAAATTCTCAAAAAAAATGCTCCAAAAAAATTTGATCGTAATTTTTGAATTCCTAGCGATCGCATTTAGGGGCCACTAGCGTCCCATTTGTGCCACTGGCCACATGAAGTAAGCATATATTCGAAGTGATGAGAGAGGTGTCCGCTACCAAACTGTAAAAAATTTTTTAGGTCGGAGCCATTTTGAAAATTGGGGTTTTTATTCTCCAGCCCTCCCCCCTCCCCAATTGCGCCACTGCGAAAATCCGAAATACGTATTTTCTGCACTGTTGGACTTACACCTACAAAAACCCAACTGAATTTTTTGGGGCCGCAAAAAAGTCAACCAAAATTGATTTCCAGAGCACTTTTTCCCGCTTGGACTGTAAACTATTAATATGCTTCAAATCTTGAAAAAAGTATCGAAATTTCAACTATCATTTTCATCGTTGCAGGCTATCAGATTAATTCAAGCTTGCGTCGACGTACTCAGCTCGAACGGTTGGTTATCACCTGCGGTAGCTGCCATGGAATTGGCGCAGATGGTCACCCAAGCTATGTGGAGTAAAGAATCGTACTTGAAGCAATTACCATATTTCACTCCCGAAATCATCAAACGTTGCAACGATAAGGTAACTTGGACAATAACATTATATCGCTATCATGTTCACGATTTGTTTACTTTTACTTATCTAATGAATTCGATAATTACAGCGCGTAGAAACCGTATTCGATATTATGGAACTGGAAGACAGGGATCGTAACAAACTGCTGCAGCTGAACGACGCCCAAATGGTCGAAGTTGCCAGATTTTGCAACCGATATCCCAACATCGAACTGCATTACGAAATCGAAAAGAAAGATCGCATCTCGCCCGGTTCGACGGTCCACGTTGTTGTTAATTTAGAAAGAGAAGACGAAGTCACCGGACCTGTCATCGCTCCTTATTTCCCACAGGTATGTATTTCATCCATAAATGAACTGTTATCGATGAGTTTTTTTGGTAATTTTATGATTTTTCACTTGCAGAAACGAGAAGAAGGATGGTGGGTTGTGATCGGTGATCCGAAAACGAATTCGTTGCTCTCGATTAAACGTCAAACGCTACATCAGAAGGCTACCGTCAAGTTGGATTTCGTCGCTCCGAATCCGGGTCAGTATTTTATTTCGAATTCTTGAATCGGCTTTGTGTGTTTATTAAAATTAGGGTTTCGATAATTTGACTCATTTTTTTTTCAGGAGAATATTCGTACACGTTGTATTTCATGAGCGATTCGTATTTAGGATGTGATCAGGAGTATAAATTCGATATATCTGTATCAGAGTACCGCTCCGGTAGCGAAGATTCAGACTAAATCCCTACCCAATTTTATGCAAATCGGTAAATTTCCCTTTTTATTTTATTTTTTCTTTATATAATTTTGTATGTGATGTAATAAAGGTTTTATTTTTGTGTACGGATCGTTTTTTTTTTCTCGCGTAATTCTTCTAAACTCGTGTGCTATTGATATTTGGTACGTTTTGTTTAGATAATATCGCCGAACAAGTCGTAGCCAGAGAAGATGGAGTTATTCGCGAGTCCAGGTTAGCTTTCTGATCGTGTTTTCTCGTATAGTATCTACCTATTTGCATATTCGTGTGCGTAATCGTGATACGTCGACGCGGGTAACGTTCGGTGCCGTTTTACTATTTCGTTTGTGTTCATTTTTTGCCTAAATTCGAAATTGAAGGGGCTAAGCAATGACTGAAGGTATTGAAAGTGGCTTATAACTCAGCCGCCTTGATACTTAGCTCAAAACGGTTTTCACAGCTCAAAAACGCGTTAAATTCTGATTCGAGAACTTTCATAAAAGTTTTGTAGAGTTGAAAGTCGAACTTTTAAATCGAAAGTTGAACTTTCAAAATGGCGTTCTAAGTACGAGCTTTAATTGAAAATTATACAAAAACTATCATAGACGTAACTTTTGATGGTATTTCGAAATATACCATTTTCAAAATGGGCATTTTGAAGGTGAGGGGGGCAGCTCCCCCCAAATTTGGGTCAAAATTCCAAAAAAGAAGACTATGTGTATAATATATCAAATGATATGTTTTTGGAGGTGCTGAACACGAATACGATCTTAGTTTTTCGATTGGACCCCATCTGTGCCCCCCCCCATAGAGTCAAATTTCAAAAAATTGAGTGATATATGAAATTGTAGGTTTTCGAGGGCGCTGAACACGAATACGACTTTAGTTTTTCGATTGGACTCCATCTGTGCCCCCAGCACCCCCCCCCTCGTCTCCAATAAAGTCAAATTTCAAAAAATTGAGTGATATATGAAATTGTATGTTTTCGAGGGCGCTGAACACGAATACGACCATAGTTTTTCGATTGAACCTCTCTTTAGGCCTCCAGCACCCTACAATAGGGCCAAATTTCAAAAAATTCAACAATTGGATGATTTTTTTGAAATTTGACCGTATTGAAGGGATGCTGGGAGGGCTCAGATGCTTAATCTAATCTCGCCACACAAAGTACTGGTGTGCTTTTTTGGGGGTTTTGACTATTGGGGGCCAAATTTGGGAGGGGGGGCTCCCATAGGACGCCAAAATGATATGTTTTGATGTTTGCAGTAATGATGAGGAATTATTTTGTATCCAACGTGTCAAAATTCCAGCTTCGTGGATCATCCTCAATCTCCAACCCTTTTTAGACCTCAAATAGATCCACTTTTCAAGCGAACATTTGATATATAAATGTCTTTTTAAAATATATGTTTTCAAAAATCTGACAAAATTTTGAAAAATCTGATAAAAAATGTAATCTGTTGCCTATCAATTTAGAATGTCAACATTTTACATTTTTTCAAGCTAATTTTTCAATATTTTGTTGGGCTTTTGAAAACTTGTATAAATTTAAAAAATCCATCTCTCTCAATTTATAAAGTATAAGTGACAAAATGTTATAATGTTGATAAAGACAATCTAAAAGTGAATTTTTAAAACAATTTAAATTTTCCCAAGTTCAAAAAGTCAAAAATTTCTAAAAATTTCCACTTCCAAAGAGTCGATTGTTTTCAATTTTTTTTTCAGGTCCAAAAAGTCATTTTGGTTTCAAAACTCTCACAAAATATTGAAAAATTAGGCTAAAAAATGTAAAATGTTAACCTTTTCAAGACACATGATTCCTTTTTTCAAGCATATTTTTCATCAAATAACTTTTTTTCTAATTAGAACATTGAAAACAATGAAATCCTACCATCCAAATGCACTGCAACCAACACTTCAGAAACATTCGAGAAATTTAAAACAATTTATTCATTTCTGTCCGTTTTTGTTTTCAAGTATTTTTCAACACTTTTTATAGATTTCAAGTTCATTGCCTTTTCGCTGAAATTATCTTGAAAAAATACAGAAACGAACTCTCGTACCATAAATATACCAAAAAGGCGCCTAATTCGTTAATTCGTTTAATTAATACGCCAAAATATTTATTTTTTCAAGTATATAAATTTTTCTAATCAGTTGTTTACACATTCGAATAAGATTTTATTCGCCATACTTGGCGCGTTAATTACACGAAAAAAAAAAGAATTTAGAAGCAATCTCGTACTCGTATATAATCGCAAGAATAGGTGCCATTGGTAACAACCTTTGATGGATTATTATCTTATATTTTAATTTTGTTTTTTCTCTCCATGTAACTTGATTAAAACGAATGAAAAAATAAACGCGCAAAAGCGAATAATTCCAAGTTGTTTGGGGGCCACTTTGAAAGGATCTGGGTTGGTTCTCTCCTTCATAACGATAATGGAACCGATGAACGATGGTATTAGAATTAGAAAGGAATTATATGTAGGCCAAAATGACTCCCTTTTATCTACAGCTAAATGGTTTGAACTGACGCCAAACACGATGACCATCTTATCGCCAAACATCGTGTATTTGGCTCACATCGCACGTGGGGTCAAAGGACAAGAGATGGGTTGAGGGAAATTGCTAGCTATACCTAATGAAACATGTGGAAAACTCGATCAGTAAAAACAACAAATCTTTCTTTTTATTTTAATGTAACCTATTATGCGTTTGACCTTAATCGTAAAGAATATTAAATTTGATAATGGCACGTCGATTGCATGCGTCAAAAACGTGTAAATTTCTCCCCCGCGACGTCTATGGCGTTAAAATTTGTAGGTATTATTTTTTTTTTTACTATCTACATATAACAATGAATGGGTTTGAGTACACCCGAAGCGTATTTCCTATTAGGTAATTTTTCTCTTTTTTCGTATATTTGCTTAATGAGTTTGTTACTATTTGTATTGCTCATTTTTATCACGAGTGAGATGAGAAGGGGTTCCTAAAATGGAAGCTTCTTTTTTTGGTGAATTATGAAAGATATGGTTCGATGAAATTAGAGGAATGATAGCAAGATTGAGATCACTAGCAATTTTCATTTTTATGAACCGGTTCTCGAGTTGTTTGTGATTGAAATTTTCAAAAGCCACTAACACCCGAAATAAAGCAGTTACTCGAAATATGTAAATAACCTTTTTTGTAGTATTTGAAAAGATACGCAAAAAATGTTATATACAATTTTCATTTTTATGAACCGGTTCTCGAGTTATTTGCGATTGAAATTTTCAAAAGCCTTTAACATGCGAAATAAAGCAGTTACTGAAAATATGTAAATAACCTTTCGAGTAGTACTTGAAAAGATGGGCAAAGAATAATTTATACAATTTTTATTTTTATGAACCGATTCTAGAGTTATTCGCAATTGAAATTTTCAAAAGCCTCTAACACCTAAAATAAAGCAGTTACGCGAAATATGTAAATAACTTTTTTAATAGTCCTTGAGAAGGCGCACAAAAAAGTTGATATGCAATTTTTATTTTTATGAACTGGTTCTCGAGACATACGTGATTTAAAATTTCAAAACTTCATCACCAATCTATTAATTTCGTGAATTGAAAAATAAATGGTTATCAGAATTTGATTCTAAACTTGTGCAGTGCCTATCTAACTTTTACATAATTACTTTTGTTAGGTAACCACATTGCAAAATTTGATATTTTTGAAGTAAAATTTTGTGACATTACTAATGGTGTAGAAAATCAGCTTTTCTGACGCAGTTACTGTGTAAACAATTTTTTTTTGATCAAAAGGGGAAAAAAATTAAAAGTAGGCCGTTCAGTTGTTACAAGTTACAACTTTATGCAAGTTTTTCACCAATAGAGTTTGAATTTATGAATACGAAATTGTATCATAATAAAAAAATCAAAAATATGCAAATTTTATAACTTTGATTTGTAATTGGCAAAATTTATTTTGACAGATAACATGAAATAGTCCAAAACAGTGAAAAAAAATTTTCGTCTTCGAAAAAAATTCAAAGGAACTTTTGAGCTTCAATATCATAATAACTATGCACTTTAGACGAAAATTTATGAGAATCAAAGTTGTAGAAAATTCAATTTTCTACAACTTTAGTCCTTATAAATTCCCAGCTAGAATGCATAGCTGAGGAGATATTGAGGTTGGAACGCTCGAGGGTCCAAGGCATATTGGGGTCCGGTTACAATGAACACCGTCTTTACAAAAATTTCCGGTAATCCCCTTTCCACTGTGACCTGCAGATGTCCATCTTGTAGTTCCAGTGTCTATAGTTTACGCGTTTCTTCGTCAACTTTCTCTTGCTTATTTTTTTCATCTCTGGGCCTTTCAGCACTCATGTCCTCGTTCAACTTAAGAGCAGCCTTACGATCGAAAGTGATCGCCTTAACCTCAACTGCGCAGTTTTTCGTAATCCGAATAGCCACGTGCTTAACGTGGGTGATAGTATCTTTGAGGGGGAACCTTGACCACAGGCATGCGTATTTCAAGCATTGCTTAAAAGCAGCTTCGATTGAATTTTCTTTTTTATGGTCAGGGTCTTCGTATTTGAGCTCGATAATTATTGAAATATTACCGAACTCAAAATATATATCCGGTACTGCGCCTTTAGATGACGCTGTCGTGAATTTGAAATGTGAGATGGGTAATGTGTCGTTTTTTTCAAATGCAATACGGGTGAATAATTCAGTAAGGATCGACTGCATAAATGCTTCAGTACCAACGATCCTCTTACCGCTGATAATTTCTAATATCGTCAGTAAACGCGGATCCTCCTGAATCTGACGTAAATCACGATCAAACTCTTCATCTTCGGTATGTTCGGAATACAACAGAGGGCTGAGCGTTTTCTGTTTGGTTGGAGAATCGGCGAATTTTTCACCCTTTGTGATTTCCATGAAGTAGCTATGCAGTGAAATGGCCAGTGATGTAATGTTGTACAGATCATCTTTTACATCATTCAGGAAATGAGTTATGTTTGTTTTTATATCATTTTTGTGATGTTCGTCAGATATTCCGAGGTGGGAATCAATGATTTCAGTTTCCATTCTTTTGAATTCAGTTCTTATCTCCTCGTTAGGAATACCAACAAAGATATAGTAACCCTGCTTCGCAAGAATTGATAAAAATCCTTGTACAGTCATTAGTGTGAAAACTAATGATCGATGGCGTCGGGTGCGGTACTGAATTTCCGATGTGAACAGTTGACGCAAAATGTCGTTATCTCTTCTCGACATTCTTTCAAAAAGCGACGACGAAATTTCAACGCAACGTTTAGTTCGTAACATTTTGTAATCATCTAAAAATTGAGGATGTTGCATAAGATTTTTCAGAATATTTGTCATTGAGGATGCATCCCAATAGGAGACTAATTTCAAATTATTCAAAAATCCCATCACAGAATGCACGCAGTACAAACGTTGTTCAATGTGGTCGACATCCTTATATCCATCGTACCATTTTATCGCCTGCTCTTCAGTCTCTTTGCTCACCCCACGTAGGCGCATCATTCCAATCAGCTCTTCATGTGTTACTCCGTAGAAGTTGTTGAATACATCAAGCTGGAACACAGATATACTGAGAGCAAAATTCATACTTGACATGTAATATGCTTCTTTAATATTCAATATTCCGGTAATAACGCTCCGAAAAACGTAACGACCTGACTTGAAGGTTTCATGCATGAAAATTCTTAACTGCTCTTCGAAAACCTTCTTTGATTCTTCAGTGGTTGAAGGAGAATTTATGTTTATATACGCGTTCCGGATGTAAGCGTCATGCTCATCATATAATATTACCACACCTTCACATTTGTAATACCGCACTAGCCACTCGCTTAAATCTTTAATACTGCCTAGTAGTTTCTCTTCTCCAATGCTGTTGTCTTTATTCCTGAACTTGCGGAATTTTTCCATGTCATCCGAAATTATTCTTTTTTCAAACTCGTTTGATGTTGCTTCGAGTGATGAATGCATTTTTTTGTACAAATGTAAGTTCGAATCATACGCTTGTGATATCATTTCACGAAATGATTCAATTCCATCACTATAAGACAGTGAGCCTCCATCCAACCTTATAACCGGGTGTTGGCCAAGGTGCCACTTATTTCCAGCATATGTACTAATCAACGGTTTGTTGGATAGTGATATTTCTGTGCCATCTTTTTTAGTTACTTTCCCCTCAATAAAGTAACGATAGGCTGGCGACAACTCGACGTCTTCAATTACTTCATCATCTTTGAATGGAATCCGAAAATAGAAGTCCAACATGTGCAGTATGGTAGTTTTACCCCATTTGTGAGGTCCGCTTACAACGAAGGCTACTTTTTCAGTTTTATCGGGATCGCAAATAGTCTCAATCAATGCGGATTTGTCGATCCACATTTTGGATTCGGTAATATATTCTTGAAAATCCGCAGTTGATCCGTTAAAGATGGCACGTTTCGTTGGGTCCATCAATCCCGAGTTTTTCTCAAAAATTATTTGAGTTGACTTTGTAAACTGAGTGTCAGTAGACGAATGGCGGGGAAGCAACTGAAACATTTCAACAAAATTTTTACACTGGATAGGTACTAGCCATACCTAAATATACTACCAACTACCAAGGGAACCTTGTCAACTCGTTACCCCCTTTATCTTTTGTGGAAGTATTTTTTTGTTCAATAACATTCGTACGATACCATTTTTAAGGAAATATTCCTGCCATAGGTGTCATGAGACTGGTAAAAACTAATATCATAGAAATGTTTCTCATGAACTGAGCAATTCAGGTCACCTCTTGTAACCCCGCCTTTTTTAAATATTTTTCTACGTAACCACAGACAAAATATATGAGAACGGACACTAAGAAGACAAAATTTGAAAAAAAACAAGGAGTGTACCGTCAACTGATTGTACTCCACCCCCGCAGCCCGAA
>FIZU01064395.1:0-26564 GCA_900064475.1 Pseudococcus longispinus
AAAACTGAAAACCGAAAACCGAAACTGAAATATTTCGGTTTTTCCAACACTGTTTTGTAGAGCTCAAAAAGATCAACAAAAAATGATTCTTACAAAATTTTGCATAATTTGAAAATTGAAGGAGTTATAAAACCTATCAATTTTCAAATCATTGTGGCTCCTTCAATTTCAGAGTTAGGCAAAACATGAATATAACTCATTTTGTAGAGCTCAAAAAGTTCTACAAGAAAGTTTCAAAAAAATTTGCCTATCTATATTATCAGCGGAGTTACAACGTTTTGAAACATCTACCAGGACTAGTGCATAAGTTTCTCCCTTCAAATCCTGCGGTGGACAAACATGCATACCCTTATGTAGTTTGGGTAGTTGCATCTCTGGTTTGAAGACGGTGCACTGTGACTGGAACACCCTGTACGTTGGTTTGGTTGTCGTGAAAAATACGACGTCGACACCATCGTCGATACATTCCAACTTCTCAGCGACAAACGCGTTGCAAATAAGACGATAATACGAGCAACGACATTCTTTATTAATGCCAAAACTTGTTTCCGTTCGGGAAGCGAGCAAACCCAGCAGGATTTTAGGTTTAATTGAAATACTGCTGGTTTTCGTGGTTTGAGCGGTTTGTGCAAGCAAATCTCAAAGCACAGAAGACATCTTGTGTCGAGGTGAACGCAGCTGAATGTGATTTTTTGCCTCATCCGAGCTGAAACGTGTCGCTACACCAGCAATTAACGTCGTCGATCGAACTTGTCAAAAGTATCTTATATACCCATCGAACGAGTTCGACTTGGTGAATATTTTCGATATTTTATGGCGGCTGCGGTGCTCTCGCGAAGTAAATCAGTCACTTGTGTTGTTCGGCAATACCTTAACGAGCTTCCTTCAAAATACGTTAATTAAAATATGCCAAGTTTACCCCTCCCCCCTTCATCACGTGATCTGGCTCGTGTGGAATATATGAATAAGTGTCGTTATATCCTTTTGTTTGCCAATTTAACCGAAACCAACGTGTTTGATCTGTAGCTCGGCAAACGTAGGTAGGTACGTAAGTTTGTTTACACATAACACGATGGCAGAAGCTGAATGCCTTATATTACGTGTGCCATGCCCCTTTTGCCAATACATCGCCGAGTCAGGTCGACGGTTAATTATGCTTTTAGGTTTTGACAAACACATGTCTAATCAGTATAATACAGTTCTTTGGTTATTGCCGAAGTGAAATATTCCAATTGCAGAGTACACCGAAGTCGGTTGTTGGTGTTTTGTCGCCTAACTTACGTAGGTGTGCCTTTTTGTTCTCAACCCTGCCCTCATTTCATTGCTTCATCCACATCTTCGCAACACACTGAACTACCTACGTAACCTGTATGAATGGTAACTTTACCCTTGCCTCATCGTAAAAATATCTGATCCCTTTATAAGGCCTTTCATTCGAAACGAATTAAATTTTACACCGATTCCATTTATAAATTGAGCCCGCGTTAAAGGTCGCTTTCATTTAAGTTTCAACGCCCCAAACTCGATGCCAATCTTGATAAGAATATAGTTGACGATTGAGAAGTATCGTCTATAGCCCAGGACCCAGTTAATGACCATTATGGAAAATTTTCACGCCTGCTGAGAGAGGGCGGCCTGTTGGGTTCGAATCGAACGACACGTACAACCATCTGCCATGACGCTAGCGGTCCGGGCCGTTGTTAAATAATTGGCCGAAACGAAAAGCGCACCTATTCTGCGAACTATACGTACTCGAAAATCCGAAATAATAGTCGACGAAATTGCCTCGGTGGTAATTGGTGGCCGGGCATACCCACTTGAAAATAATTGGCCGGCGACCAAAGCAACGCGCCCGGATAACTCAAGGTCAACGACGATCTTCATCTTTTCTTTTCGGTCATTATTATACGATAAAAGTCATAGTTATGGTGTACTTTATTATCTCGAATTGGTTGTTTGTTATATTTTTGGGCGAGGGGTGGAAAAAAGGGTGATTTTGAAGATAATTTTCGTCTGCGTGGAGAGGTTATTGTAACTTTTGTGAGTATATTTCAACAATCGAGATGTTTCGAAATTTTTAATTTTTTTTTTTCATGCTGAATTTCAGTAGGAAAATGGCTCTAGAACTGTTGAACTTTGATTAGTTACACTATGCAATATATTACCTAGTTTGAAAGTATTTGGGAACGAAGGCATTACGAAATAAATCTGGACTGTTGGATAACAATTTTTTATTATTTTGACACTTTAATGTATCAATTTTGACGGTTTTTCGAAAACTGATTGAGGAGGGAATACCTGAGAGACGAGAGTTATGTTAAGTTTTCAAAATGACGTGGTAAACATTTCTTCCTCCCTTACTTGAAGTTTACACCTCTCACAATCGTACCTGAGAAGCACAGTTTTCAATTTACTCCCCAAAGCGATATATGGCTGGTGATAAAAAAAATTTTGCACCACGATTAATTATTCTTCGGATGACTTAGTGGTCTTGGCAAATTTCAAGGATTCCCTTGAGTCAGATAACTTTTTAGACTCTGAAAATTTAAGGAATTGTCGTAGTAAGTGGATACCTCAAAGTAGCTAAATTAAAAAAAAAAAATTGTCAAAATCGTCTTAGGTAAAATGTTATGAAAATAGTCGAAAATTTCAGAAAATATTTTAAAGCCATCGTGAAGCAGTGAAAAAGACGAGAAAAAGCGAATAAAATGAAGGTGTAAAATATGTCAAAAACTTTTTTAAAAAACATTAAAAATGCTGCAAAAGTTGTGAAAAAAATCGTAAAAAATGCATGAACGAAAGTTTGTAAAATTGATCAAAAATATCATTAAAATTCTCGAAATTGTTGTAAAAGTAGTGAAAAAATCGTAAAGAATGTCTGAAATGATGTAAAATTGTCAAACATTTATAAAATCATTAAAAATGTTAAAAAAGCTGTGAAAAATCTTCAAAAATGTCTGAAATGTTGTAAAACTTACCAAAAACCCTTTAAAAGTTATGAAAAATATCACACTTTGTCACGTTTTTACAACTTTTGTGTCATTTTCAATGACTTTTTATGAAACTTTCACTTATTTTTACAACATTTCAGACATTTCTGACGATATTTTCTCAACTTTTACAGTATTAGGATAGGATATGTTTTTGACTTTTTGCGATGACCAAACTTGTGAAAACCGTGAAGAAATTCCGAAACGAAATTCCGTGACCCTCTCTTTTAGACATTTTGTTAGAGTTTTTTGGATTTAGAAAAATTTTCAGATTTCCATTGACTTTTTGGACTTGAAGAATTTTAGAGATAATGCTGAATTTTAGACATTTTGTCAGATAAACAATTTAGACTTTTTGAACTTAGAGAATTTTAGAAATCAGGGTAACTTTCAGACATTTTCTCAGGCGGACTTCTTGGACTAGAAAAATTTCAGAGATCATCCCTAGCTCTGACTTTCAGACATTTTGTCAGACATTTTTGGACTTGGAAAATTTCAACTTTAGGGACTTGAAAATTTTCAAGAAAAGTTCAGATCAGAATATTGTCAGACAGCTTTTCACCTTAGACTGAGTTTTAGACATATTGTCAAACTTTTTTGGACTTGGAAAATTTTTCAAGATTCAAATGACTTTTTGGATTTGGAAAATTTCAAATTTCATGACTTTATGGGTTTGAATAATTCAATCAGAAAAAGCATATCCTATACGTTTTATACTTTGATGGGTAGTATGGAGATAGAAATGATCAGTTTGGCCTAAGGGAGGGACTTATTCCGATAATTTTTTGACAATTTTTAAAACATTTCAGACTTACTGAACCTTTCCACCATTTTACAGCATTTTAAAGATAATTTCTCTTGTTTTCACAACTTTTCATTAGTAGGTATATTTTTCACAAATTTTGCAAAAAACTTTGACAGTTTTATACTAGATACATTTCAGACATTTTTTGAAATTTTGCAAAAATCACTACTTTTCACTACCTTTTTCTTGAAGGAAAAGTAAGAAAATTGTTGACTTGTTTTGATATGGAGAAAGGGGAGAGTGTGCAAGAAAATTTTCGCTTTACGATTTTGCACCACTCTTTATCTGACTTTCAAGAAATGTGTAAATTCGTTGAAAATTGAAATCACACATATTTTTATCCAATTTAAATCTATCATCTGACTAATGTGATGAAATTCTGCCCAGTTTTATGTAGGTAAATGAATATTTTTCTTCAGCTCACGAGAAAAATTTGTCAACCAGTGAAAAACACATTTTCCGCAAATTACATCGGATTTTCTCACTCGTGTGGGTAATTCCGATGCGAAAATTATCATCGTATACCTATGTAAAAACGAAATTAATGAAATAAACTAAACGTTACAACTGCATAAACGACTACCACGACGGACAACGCTTTAAAACCGTCGCATAATTTACCCTTATAAAATAATAATACTTCGCTACATACTATAGCGACAATATCGTGCAATTATTCACCCCATCAACTTCGACGATATCAATTTAAATCGCAGCAGCGCCATAAAAAACCGCATATACTCGTTAAAAACATCACATTTCGGTTCGCGAATTGCCTCGTCGTCGCAGCATCGCGCATCCACGACGACGAAACCTCCCCCTACGCCTCCCCACGCCCGAGCAAATACACCATAATGCATCCGACGGACAATTATTGAAATTGAATGTAATAGTTTATTACAAGCCGCGTTAATTAATTAACACCAAAACGCAGATTTAATGGGTGTAAATGAATTAATGTTGTAATATTTACCCTTCTCTCTCTCGTCGCGTCGACTTAAAACGCTATAAATTGGCCGTTTTACTGTTTCGATGATTATAACATACAGAAGCGACTAATTTTATTCCCCGACTCGAATAAACAGATAAAAATCTGACGTATATACTGAAACTTTCACCCTAATGAAAAAGCCATTTCGAATGATGCTCAACAATTTCCATTACTACGATTGAATTCGTGTTTACAACATTTCGAAAATATATAAGTGTAATAAAATCGTTTTTTTAAGGGCGAATATGGATCGAGTTTTTGAATGAAAGATTAATATCGAGGTGAGCGGGGAGGAAAAGAAGGGTGTGGATAGGAGCAAATCCAGACGGATATTCTATGGGGGTGTTTTTGGTGAGAAAAAAAGCAAGATTTTATGTAACATTAAAAAAAATATATTCATCAGTTTGTCAAAAAACTCCCCGCCATTTCCATACCACCCAGAAACTATAAAATATAGGATAAGTATACTTTTGCTCGTGGAATTTTTCAAGTCCATAAATTGGTGATATTTGGAATTTCCTTAGACAAAATATCTAAAAGTCAGCGTAAGGATTTTTGCGAGTGAATTACGTAATGGAATTTTTTAAAAAATTTCGTAATCCAATTCCGAGTACAAAAAGCCAGTAGAAACCTGAAAATTTTTCCAAATTCAAAAAAGTCTGATTTGAACTTTCTTGATATTTTTAAGTCTATATATAACTGAAATTTTCCACATCCGAAAATTCATTTCAATTTTTAAAAAATTTTTAAGCCCAAAAAAGGCTGACAACATATCGAAAAGTTAACCTGATTTCTAAAATTTTGTAAGTTCAAAAAGTCTAAAATTCGAACTTGACTGAAGAAAAAGTCCGATTCGCTACTGCATTTTCCATATTTTAAAGCAATGAAATGAAAATTACACATTTTATCCAATGTCAGCCAGAAAATTGTGCATTTTTCGACAATTCAGTCGTCAAACATATGTCAATTTTTCATTTTTATCCCCTAAGTGTTGGATTCAGGTACATTACTGGAAGTGAATCTTCAAATATGCCATCAGTTGACTGCAATACTATAGAAAATCCAAAATGAAAACTCGGAAGGAGCAATGCCAGTACCTCAAAATTACCGATTAAAAAACACGACCTGATCTTGAACGAATAAATATCTTGACCTCATAGGTACCTCAATTTACCATAAATTACAATCAATTCATTAACCTTTCGACTTCTACTTCTCCTCACCTTCCACAAACACGTGGTCCACCTTCGATAACCAAAAAAATAGAAAAAATTAAAAAATTAATTTCACCTATTACGTTTTATTTTCCACAGTATCACTCTACATACAAACGAAAGGCAAAAAGGCAGAGAAAAAAAAACACGAATACTAAAAATGATGTATCGAGTGTAATCAATCAATCTAAAAATTATACCATACGAAAAAAAAAAAGCATCGAACAGTAAAAGGAAATTGAAGCTCGTTGGAAAAAATCGACGATAGAGAGAGAAAAAGAATTCCTTTAAAATATCCAGTGTACCGGAAGCAATATCAATGTGGCGACGAGGGTTATACAGTGGCGTGTATAAGGCACTATATATTTCGGCAGACGTACTCGGGTACACAGCACCCAACAAGTTAACAAATTTAAAAACATATTGCCATATTTGGGCGGGGGAGCGCTGAGCGGTGAAAAGCGATACCGTAATTTGGAAAAATTACAGGTATTTTAGAAATAGAGAGAGGAAAAAAGCGTCGTAAATAAAATTTCTAAATTAAATATGAACCTCGTAAAACTTGTTTTACGATTCTTTCAGACAGGCATAAATCTTTCTTAGTTGATTGCTTCGCTCTTATAGGGAAGATATAGAGGCGCCCGGGCGCGCGTCTTATGTACACGACGCCGCGCCGATACCGATGCCGCAACTGTATATAGGATAAAATTTGATTAAAACTACATTCGTAGATACACAAAGTCGATATAACCCCTTAAAACGTCGGTTCATTCGTTAATTAATTCATTAAACGATCTTCATTTTCTTTGGCTGCGAAATATAGTAGGCTATATATAAACCGCATTATACGCCCGGTTCTCGTTAAGGATTCATTAAAAATTTCTATTCGACGGCGAACGAACGTAGCCAACGTTCGGAGTCGAAAATCAGATCCACGTCGATGATTTTTTTTTAATGTTGAATTAAGTCGGTAGGTATAGCAAGGTTGGCGGAAAATATCAATTAAGCGTAATGAGATGGCTCACGCAGGTTATTAAAATTTTACACCAGGTTAACCGAATAGTATAATGATGTATTTTTTATAAGTCGATATTCTACACCCTAATGGTTCGTAATAAATAGCCGAGTATTATCCTTAAGTAATCTTATCGCGGTGTAGACGAAATACCAACGATCGTTCGGTACGATGAAGGATTATGAGGTTTTGGATTTTGTTAAGAAAATTATATTGCTGTAGTAGGTAATGGAGGAGTGATGTGATCTGATTTTGTGTACCGGGTGTTCTGTTGAAAGTTGCGATTATTTTGCCTGGTAATGTGGTTAGTCAAATTGAACACATGTTTGAAGGTTTGCAGAATCTCAGAACTCACGGAGAAAATTCATAAACTGGAAATTATTGTTGTTTTTTTTTAGAAGTTGCAACTCGCAAAATATGATTGATAGTTAAAATTTGTTCAATCTATTTTGGAGAAAAAAATATTCCTTACAAATTCGATTATGTACAACTTTTGCCCAACTTGAAAATTGAAGGAGCTACAAAACTTTGAAAATTTAAGAAGTGCGTAACCTTTTCAACCTTGAATTCAGAACTTTTGAATCTCAGTTATAAAAATTTTGATCGAAGATCCAGAAGTAGTAAAAAATTACCCTTTTACCTCACTTTTCTCAATTTTTTGATGTTCGACCAAAAGTTGAAAAAAATAGTCAAATTTTAACTACTTAGATAAGTACATTTTGAGTGACTTTTATAATTCAAAAACGTCATTATTAAAAAGTAAGATGAAATTTTCATAAATTTTGAATACTAATTCGACATGGATGGGGGCGTCAGAAAATTTTTGTGTGGCGTGTTTGGTTCACAAAGTTTTGTTAACTTGGATGATTTTTTAGACTTGGAAAATTTTATACTCAAGTTGAGCAGATGTCTTTTTGAATTTGAAAAATTTCAGATTTTAAAAGTAATTGAAGCATAGTAAAAATTTTGAAAATTTCCATAATCAGGATTAAATCAGTCAAGAAATCATGAAAATTGTTGTTTAAAAGGTTAAAAATTTTATACTAAAAAATCAGCGAAAATATTGTCAAAAAAAAGTCAAGCAAATTTCTGAAAATTTGGTAAAAACTGTTGAAATTTCTACTAAATTTCATGAAAATATCGTATAAATATCTACAATATTGTTGAATTCTTCACAAAATCATTTCAAATTTGAAAAAAATCAATAAATAATCATAAAAATGTGGAATCGTCAAAATGTGAACTAAAATCACTGAAAATATCGTAATTTAAAATTTCGTGAAACTTTAAAACTTTTATAAAAATTAGTGCAAATATTGTACAAATTGTCAGAAAGTAATAAAAAATCTTGAAAATTTCGTAAAAGTGTTAAAATTTTGGTAAAAATCAAACATGGAAAAACTGATCAAAAAATCATGAAATTCATGAAAATCGTTGAAAATATATTCTTTAAAAAAAGTTGAAATTGTCATAAAAATCGGTAGAAATATCGTAGAAATGGCCAAAGAAATCAAGAGAAATTTCAATAGTTACGTAAAAAAGATAAAAACCGTTTGAGTTGTGAAAAAAATTATCAAAAAAACTTTGAAAATCGTTGAAAATTTCGTTAAAATTCTTTTAATTGTCGTAAGAAATGGTAAAAATATATTAAAATTGGCCACAAAATCATGAAAACTGTAAACAAAATTCATGAAAATTGTTAAAATATTGGTAAAAATCATTTACAATATGAAAAAATTGCTACAAAAATCATGGAAATCGTTGAAAATGTTGTTATAATTTTGTCGAAATTTTCGCTATAGTGAATAAAAATATCTGGTAAAAGCAGGTGAAATTTTCACAACATTTGTCAATAATTTCATGATTTTTTACAATTTTTGCGTTATTTCAATTGATTTCTATGAAAATTTGTGAATATTGCAAGTTTTTTTTTCTATGAAATTTCAATCATATCTACAATATTTTTCAACAATTTTTAGCCATATTTTCATAATTTTTCCAACATGTTTCATAGGTATCTTTTAATAATTTTTTTTTACTTTTTTAACGGAGTTTTTACTGATTTTTTACGAAATTTTAATAAATTCGAACGGAATTTTCTACAATTTTCTTGTTATTTTGACCGTTTTTGTAATATTTCAAATGATTTTTATGAAAATCTCAACATTTTTAATGACATTTTCAACGATTTTAATGATTTTTTTTATCATTTCTACGAATTTTTATCAATTTTTGTGAAAATTTTGACATTCCAACAACAATTTTTAGACATTCTCTTAACCCAAACGACTTTCAAAGACTTTGAAAATTTCAGAGATGCTTTTTTTTTTATTTTAATGCTGGTATGTCTTTCGCTTGAGGATCACGAAAATTTGTTAGGTGCCCTGAACGACTTTCTGGACTTGTAAAATTTTTGTAACCTTTCAGAATTCACGAGGGTAACCATTTTTTGAAGAATAATATTTAAAAACCGAAAAAGCCTGTTTTTTGAACATATGCCCTCATAGTTAGTAACAGCCTCCTCTTTGCCCTTTGGATATGAAACTTTTGAGTTTTTCTGCTGATTCATGCTCCCAAAAGAATTTAAAGTCGAAAAAAGAAATTTCAACTGTTATTGTGTGAATTTTAGGTTATCAATTTTTTGTTTTAGATAAAGGAAATGCGCCAAAATTGATACATTTTCTTTTTGTGCAGAGTCAAAACTTTCTGATCTTTTATTTCTCGAATCATGAAACATAACAGAACATGCTAAAAAATAGATGTGATTTCCTTGCATGTAAACTTTCAATTTTTCGCAAATGCAATAATATTTTGAATTTTTGAATGTACCTAACCTACTAAAAAATTTCAACAATTAAAAAAAACTTGTCAATTTATTGTCGAATGAAATATGAGAGCTTAAAACAAATTTTCAAGAGTCCCATCACGATTAACCATATGCTCTTAAATCTCAGTTTATTTACAAATGCAAATCAATTCACTTGCCAGGCACGATCCTGATCCAAGCATGCAAAAACATGAAAAGATGCACTTTTCCAAACCCCCGAATCGCGTGCATCACACAACGTTTACTCGCAGGTCGGTCGTAGATATGCAACCGCAACTCATTTAAACGCTTTGATTAATTCGTCGACAATGGTCGTACGACTACGAAAGTAATACACAAACGAGCTTCTCGAGTTACAGTTACGTGTATTTTTGTAATTAGCTCGGAAAACTCGGACGAGCTTGGTTGGGGTTTTGTCACGTAATAATATATATCATTTATTTATGACTGGTTTAATTTTAATTGTGGCATAAATTTCGCCGCAAATAAAGTAGAAAATTATTAAAACCCGTTTAGAAAACGTCGTCGTAGCCGTTGTCAACGCTAGAATGGTGAATTTATTACGCTTTGGTGAACGTGCTAAGAGTATTTAGAGTGTATGTGTAGTGTAGTGTAGTCTGAGTATAATACGAAAACGATGCATACATTGTACGAGTATTGTATGGTACCTACGTAGTATGTAGGTGTATGTAGATATATCTACGTATACGCTGCCGAGTTGGGAGCTATGGTTTACTCACATGGTATACTCGTATGTTAACACAGAAGAATGTTTAGCAAACCTTAGAGCTATTTAATTTATGCGTTTAGTGGCGCAGAGACGTTGATAATGGTGTTAATGCAATTGTAATCTTGTTTGGAAATGCAATAAGGATGTTTATTATGTGCTAAATAGTAAATACTCGCGAGATGATTTCACATGTGAAAGAATCCACCCCGGGGAGTGGGGAAATTAGATAGCGAATTTTAATCGATTTTCATCTTACGACGAAGACAGGTTTAAAAGGGTGCACAACCTGTATCGTCGTTCGAATCGACCATGTAGAAAGTGACGGAGAGGAGGCAGAGGGATGAAATTAGCAACGTGTTGTTAAATTTAAATGGTTCACGTTTCGATACACACAGCACGAATGTATTTACAAGCAACATTCCCAGATAAGAATCGATTTTCAAATTGAATGGCCAAATTAAGAAATAAGCCTTTTATTTTTTTTTCTCCTCTCGGCGAAGATGCTATGCCATTAATTCGAATCGCTGAACGTTTTTATAGTGTTGTTAAGGTTACCTATTCTTTGTTCAAAAAACAATTTTATATGGTGCTGCGTACATACGAGGCAGTATAGAATAGAAAAATATGACTACGGTGTGTTATAAAATGACTATTTCGGTGGGAAACTCTCTTCTTATTTTTTTTTGGCTCGTGTACGTCGGTAAAATTTTCATTCTAAAATATTCACCTGCATCGTGTAAAGAATTACAACTCTGGTACGTTTTCGTATAGGTATGGCAGCTAAGGTACCGGTATAAAACCACCAACGTAACGTGTATTTGTCTACGAATTTATATATTTTTAAAGCCACGTTACATTATGGTCAATATTGGTCATACACGAGGCCATATTCGGGTTTTTTATTTTCACCCGTGTCGGCGAATTTATTCGTATAACGCGGGGGTTTAAATTATTTCCATCGTAAGTATATCCTGGGCGGCGTTATTTTTACATATAATAAACGTAACCATCGAGAACGTTTATTTTTACATTGCACTATTTTTGGCGAATTTTTTTTTAGCCTAGGCTGACGTCAAGAAAACAACACGGCGCACCACGCCACACCACGCCGCAAAATATCTAAACAAGTGAAATATATACAAGGCGAAAGAATATAAAAAATTATTATGTTTCCGAGTATTCGACTGCCTCGGCTTTTCTTTTCGGGGGAGGTTTTCTCCCAGCTCGGCAAAAGGAACAGCTCGATGTGTATACCAAATCACAGTTATAAATTCGCTAAAAAGAAAGAGAAAATATTACTCGTACCAAGCTTTTTGAAAAATGTAATTTATTTTAATGGCTATATATCTACTTCAATATGGAAATATAACCGAGAAATGTGCTACAAGGTAAATCGAGCAACTTGTATTTGTGTTGAGATAATGGCATATTTCGGCATTGGCATTTTTACTCGTTTCTTTAATAGATATATAAATCAATAATATGAGATTTTTATGCCGCCAAATGGTAAAAGGGGTGTTATTGGGAGGGGGGTTGAGGTTTCTTGGAAGTAGATTGTGAGGGTTTTTGTGCGAGGTTGTTGCGGATGCAAGTTTATATATTAGTTTTTGGAATTTTAAATGACTCGTTTTTCGGAAATCGAAGAAAAAAATTGAAAAAATTGGTATAATAACAGATGCAATAGTTTCTGGAAAGGTAAAACTCGAATGAAAACGAAAATCGAGCAGAACTAAAAAAAAGATACTTACTATAAAATAAAGTAAACAAACAATGAAAATACTTTTCAAAAATAAATCAACACCAGAAACATGTCTCGTAAAATGAAAAAAAAACAAATTTTGAAATAATCAAAATTTTTTCGAGTTTAAAAGTCAACTGACCACTTAATAAAATTTTTCAAAATCGAAAAAGTCAGAATTTTTGAAATTTTCAAAGTCCAAAAAATCGTTTGAAATCTGTAAATTTTTTCAAGTCTAGAATGTCTAAAATAGCCAAATAACCTGATAAAATGTTTGAAAGTCAGCGTAATCTCTGGAATTTTCCATGCCCAAAAAGTGAATGGAAATCTGAAAATTTTTCTAAATTTAATAAAATCTGACAAACTATCTAACAATCAGCAAGTTCAAAAAAATCCCATAAAATGTCTAAAAATCATAGCGTTAGGTGAAAAGCTGTCTGACAAAATTCTGATTTGAACTTTTCTTGAAATTTTCCAAGTCTAAAAAAGTCTGACAAAATGTCTAGAATGTCATTATGACGGAATTTCGTGTTATTTTTTACAGGTTTGGTCATCGCAAAAGCCTATCCTATGCTAAAAATTGTGAAAAAATGAGACTTTGCAAATTTTCAGCAAGTATTGTAAGGCAAAAAAATTTTAAAAATAACATTTTTGAAAAAATGAAACAGAAAATTTTACAATTGTGCATTTGCAAAAATTTGGGAGAATTGAGCTGAAAAAATTAATCCCTACCTACGTGTTGAAAAGTGATCAAAGAAATGGATTTTTAAAGGAAGATAAGTAAAAATTGAAATTTAGGGTGAAGATTGAAAAAAAAATTGCCCAAATTTTATAATTCTGAAGAGTTGGAAAGAATCGTTCAGTAAAATTGTGCTAAAATTTTAATTTGAGACAATATTGAGCAAAAATGAAAACATTTAATCAGAATCTTGAGATGATCATTGTCTGAGGATCTTGAGATGGTGATCATTTGATGAGAATCTTAGAATGGCGATGATTAGATGAAGATCATAAGATGGTGATGATTTGTAAAAAATCTGAAAATGTGACTTTTGAAGACATGTAAGTATGAATTTAAAAAAAATTTAGTTTCTCATAATTTATAAAATCCAACGAAATGTTATAATAGCGGACAAAAAAATATCTAAAAATCAAATTTTGAAAGCAATATAATTCATTAACCTTGAAATTTTTTAGAAAAATAGAGTATAGCTATAGTGTACGTTTTTCTAAAAAGGTCCCATTTTTGAGGTATTAGTTTAAGAGATACATTTAGCGATTTTTCAAAAGTTTGGTCAAAAATGACAATTTAGAGATTTGTATTGTTTCTGATGGGGTGAACCCTGCTCTTTTGACTGCCGCTTAGTGCAAGTCGATCCGACCTAGTGTTCGAAGTTGTGAAAAAATTTCTATCTGAAAAAAATTCAAAGAAACTTTCAAGTTTTAATATCCTGACAACTATGCACTTTACCCGAAAGTTTATAAGAACCAAAGCTGTTTAAAATTTAATTTCCTAGAACTTTAGTCCTTATAAACTTTTGTGTAGAATGCTTAGTTGATGAGATATTAAGTTTAGAACGTTTGAAGGCCAAAAAACGAGGGAACACTTGAAGGGTTAAAAGATAACTTTTGATTGCGTTTTTCTCAATTTTTTTTTTTTTGAAATTTCAACTTCGAATGCGAATAACAGCGAATTTTGTACTGTAATCTATTACCTGTAATTCTCTGAAAATTCATTGCGACCACGTCAAAAAAATTCCATATGTATCGTATGTCCTATACCTACTCATTATCTTTATTTGGGATCAAATTCATAGACTCGACCATCGCTCTATGTTATAGTAAATTAAAGCGGAATGTTTTCCACACAATATCCTTTCAAGGTAAACTCGCCGAGAAAAGAAAGAAAAAGGTTAAAAAACACCTTTAAAAGATATATATCGCTTACAAGTTGAGTAACCTTTGTGATTTTAAAAAGGATATTTCACGTCGGACACTTGATAGCGCATAGAGGACAATGGACTATGACACCGTCAGAATTTGGTACATAGAAAGAGATAGAAAGAAAAAAATCCACCATCAACATCAGCCACGATGGAAACGATGATACGACGGCGCTAAAATTATACACACGTTGAAAGATGAGTCGGCGTGGCTGGAGGCAAATGGAGTTTATAAGGCGCACACATACTACATATACATAATAGAAGGCTCGATGATAGAAGATGAGGCGAGGCGGGGTTCGCGTACGGTAATTTAAAGAAAAAAGCTTTCATTACCCGCTGTTAAACGGTAGCTCGCGCGGTATTTTCCATTTTGGGAATAACTGTTCATTTATTATACATGAAGGTATACCTTTCCATTCAGTCGAGATAATTTATAGAGACTATTTCGTCCATTTAATGTATATATCAGCTGCTTTGATATAACCGTTTAAATTCAGCCATATATTAACGGGGAGAGCGCGTGCAACGTGTAGGTGCGCGCAACAAACGCCCTGAGATAGACTGACTAATGGTGGAAGAGAGCTGGTTAACAGCGTCGTCTCGACATTTATCACGAAACCTAAAATACCCTGTACCTGGGAATTTGATTCTTTTAAATTCGCGCCACTAAATTCAGGACGACGACGACGCGGTGGCGTGCTCCGTGTGTACAAAAGCGCCCACCGCACACCTTTGAAATAAATGTGGCGCGAAAAAATCGCCCATAAATCAGTGCACCGAGGCAGTACCGCAAGACCGCTATCTTATTATGGTTTTTTCTCTCTTTCGCTAGTCCGCTGATGTGACAGTTTTTTTAGGTGTACCTCTTGCAGTGTACTACACGAGACCGACGCTGTAAAATGTCAGCTAAGAAAATTAGCATTTTACTTTGGGTGGCTCAAACCAGAGTTGTGTTGCTTGGGTGCCTGGATTCGGTTTTTTGTGGTGAATCTGAAAGATTGCATGTATTATGTTGTTCTAGCGCAGTGGTGAAGGATTTCAGGTTGCAGAGTATAAAAAAGTGGGTAAAATTTATGGCACATGAGGTTATGATTAGAAGAAAGATTCGTAGCATTTCAGACTGGCAAAATTTCAACCTTGTGTTGCCAAAATAATGCTTCAATTTTGCCACAATGTTCTCATTAGTTTGTGACAACATGCAAACAAAATTGCCACAATTTTTTTTGTAAATTGTATCAAAATTATGATGATGATAATTATGGTGAAATGCATATCGAGGTCATATATTCGTGCATTGTTGCAATTTTACTGCAACATTACCACAATTTAACAATATTGCAAACAATATTCTGTCGTCATTTTGACAAATTTCTATCATCACGGTGAAAAGATGCAATCAACTTTTTGGAAATGTTGCAACAAAATTCTATCAACACTGTGACAATATTGCAACAACACTTCATCAACATTGCCACAACATTACAAAAACATTCTACCAATACAGCAACAACTGTTTATCAACATTGTAACAGTATTTCTGCAACATTTTATGAACATTGCCACAATGTTAGAAAAATGTATTTTGTCAATATTGCGACAAAAATTTGGTAATATTTTTACTGCAACAATATTCTAATCAACATTTGGTCAATATTGCCGCAGCAATTTGTCAACATTGTGACAATACTGCCACAACATTTTTATCAATACTGCCACAATGATGCAAACACGTTCTGTCAATATAGCAGCAATAGTTTGTCAATATTGTAACAATATTTCAGCAACATTACACGAACATTACCACGATGTCGTGAAAATATATTTTGTCAATGTTGCAAAGTCAATTTGCTAAAGTTGTAACAATACTGTAATTATATTCTATCGATATTGCAACAATTTATGCGTTATCAATATTTTGATATCATTCAATCAACATTCTTTTAATATTGCAGCAACAGTTTGCTAACGTTGCAAAAATACTGCAACAACGATCAATTAACATCGTGAAAATATTGCATCATTATATTATCAATATTTTAACAACATTCTGTCAACATTGTAACAATTGTTTATCAACATTGTGACAATACCACAAGAAATTTCTCTGAATATTACGATAATAATGCAACATTTTGGCAGCGTTTCACACAAAATTCTATTCATGTTGCAACAATATGACATCAACATTTGTCAACATTGCCGCAATATTGCAATAACATTCTTTCAACATTGCCGAAAAATTGCAAAAACCTTGTGGAAATATTGCAACAATGTTCTGTCATAATTTTGACAACATTCTTTCAACATTGTAAAAATTTGCAATCAACATTTCTGCAATGTTACTACAAAATGCTTATCAACATGTTATCAACAATATTTGGCCCATGCGGTAATATACTGCAACAATAGTTTATCAATATTGACACAATGTTGCGAAGGTACCTATATTATCAACATTCTGTCAAAATTGCAACAACAATTTCTTAATATTGTGATGATACTGCAACAATGTTCAACCAACAATCTATCAATATTGCAACAAAAAATTGTTAACATTGCGACTATTCTGCAACAACAATCAATCAACATTGTTAAAATATTTTAACAATGCGCTTTCAACATTTTGACAACATTCAATCAACATTCTGTCAATATTGTAACAACAGTTTCTCAACATTTTGACAATAATGCAACAACTTTTTATGAACATTTTAACAATAATGCAACAATGTGCTATCAACATTTTCACAACATTCAATCAACATGCTGTCCGTATTGTAACAACAGTTTATAAACATTATGATAATACTGCAATAACATTCTATCCTTATTGTAACAATTATCTACAGCAATATTTTTTCAACATTGCAACACCATTTGAAAACATATATATCACAATATTGCAACATGTATTCCATGGTCCCGATAAATCTACTTAGTTCGATGATATTTCTTCAAAAATAGGTACTTACCTACAATTTGAAATATTCGATTTTTATTTCACGTCAACATTGTCTAGTTTTATAAAATTTGATCATTTGCATCACCAGATTGAAAGTTCTACACTTTTAATTTGATATGATTCAACAATTGTCACTCCATGAAGTCTAATCCACTTGTTCACTATACCTATGAAGTCATCTACTTGATGAGATTATGTCATTCCAGGATGGATTCAGCTAAATCGAAACCACTTCATCCAGTAACAAACAATTTGATCAATTTGATCCAACTTCACACCATTTCATCAAACTAGACCACAATGGTTCTTATGTATCCAGTTTTTTTTAATAATTTGATCAAACGAAGTTGCTTGAAATAAGACGCATCTAAATTGATCAAACCTATTTTTATCATATCCCTTCTCTCGACCTCGTGAACCAACTTCCGCCCGAATTTAACTTTGATTTACGCAATGATCTGTTGATCAAGATAGGGAAAAATAACGACCTTCCTTATTCAAAGGTCATTTAGCCCGAACACCTTTGTAATGTTTCGGAAGATGGATTAAGTCTCGGATTACGTCGGTACCTATATCGAATTTTCGATGTTATTTTGCATTGTCGAGGGGCATTGGGAATATTGCGAAAATTGCGCTAGATTCTTATTTTCTTTCTTTCTTGCTTTTTTTGCACCTTTCTTTAGTAATTTCTCAACTGGATATATGGGTATTGAGTTGGGTATACGCGGAGTTAGTTTTGTAATCGAGTAGAAAATATATTGATTTCGCCATTCTCAAAGATAATTTGAAATGTAAAAAATTTCGCTATTTTTTCGCGATAATTTATTGCAACGATATATGGAGTCGCGTGAATGTACGATGTGTGTTTTGAATTTTGCCTGGGAAAATTCGGGTTGTAAAGTCGTGTTTACCGTCACGATAAATAAAATCCAATTTCATCGGTTTTCGCGACTATTGTAAACACAATACGTCGTACGCCGATAATTTATCCGCTGTTTTACATACTTAGGTATATCCACTCTTCGTGTAACCTATTTACAAAATCGTGAAAAAAATACACTCACACGCAGTTCGGCAGCCAGTGCGGTACGACGGTAAAATACAAACAGTTTATTTGAATTTGTACACTGGGATGTGTTTTCAGCAATATTTAACACGAACGACGTACGTATATTTTTCACGTCTAGCATCATCTCATCGACTCGCATACCGTTGATGAATCGCGTACCTAAATGGAAGAATAATCATTTTTGGTGGTAATTTACTTACGTGATCATACCATCGCGAGAGAAGATTTTTGAAAAAAAATTATCGTGCAGCGTATACGAAGCAAAGCGTTAAAGTTGAGGGCGCTCAGAGAACACGACGTGAATTTGATAAAACCGATTGTAATGGAAATTGAAAAAGTATTCTAACGCATATTTTCTACTCGAGACGTACGTATACGTTCGTTCGTTGTAACCTAATCGGTGAAATTAAATGAGACATCCGAGCGAAAAGAAATACGTTGATGTCTGCGATGGCTGAGCTGCGTGAGTAAATTATATGCGTTTGTAAATAACCATTTTGCTCTCGATTTTTATATATTTTCCCCCTTCAAACAGATATGATCTAATTTGAGGAATAAATCTCGTAATGTATGAAAATGAAAGTACGACGACGATGGTTTCAAATTTCTCAATACGCTTCAATATCAATACGTGTATGCCAATCGCGTTTTTCCAAAGGTTTATTTACTCGCGATTATAGCGTTCAGCGGGTTTTTCACGTATGCATACCATTTCTGGAGTATTTTGATGGGTTTGATAACTTAATGGGAATTGATTGCTGATACGAAAATGCTAGAGAGTATGGGGGAGGGGTTTGAAAAATACTGAAACGAGTGATAGATTTTTATCATGCATTTGTGTTTAGGCTTTCATTAAATTTTTCAAAGCTCTTGTTTCTGATATATTTATTGGTAGGTATGAACGATAATTATGTCGAGTTTCGAAATTAAAATCAATTTTGCGCTGATGATTCAAATTTCAAAGATATGCAAAGATTTTGGTCATCTCATGATTACTTTTGATAATTTGCCAAATTGATGAAAATTTCATCAGTTCACTTAATTTTAGTAATTTTTGGTAATTTTGAGTGAATCATTCAAATTTCAAAAATCAAGTAATTCAACGTAAATTTTATAACTTGCAGTAATTCTCCGAAAAGTTTGGGAACTTTGCCACACTGTTTTGGAAATGAGGGATTTGTAGTGATTTAGGTATCATTGTATTGATTTGAATATAGGATAACTGATTACAACGGAGCTGATTGCCTATTACTTTTCAATATTTCAACAATTTCATAATTTTTTACACAAACACCTACTTTGTGGAATTTTGTCTATACCCATATCTAATTTCAAAGCGATCATTTTCAATCTGGAAGATTAGGTGCCGTAATATTTGAAATTATCTTCGTGATATTTCGAACAATTTTTTTCATAGTTTGAAAGTTATTGATCAATTTGTTTTCAACTTCAAAACTATATAAACATCTACGTACGTAAACGTTGAGATGGTTCGGTTACAATTCGCTCAAAAAGAAGGTTTTTATTAATAAAATCAGCCTGTTTACAAATAAAATAACTCTGCGTTTCACCACGAAAACTTCCCCTTCGGAGATAGAAAATTTACCACCCTTAATTTGTGCCGAAGCAAAGAGTGCACCGATCGTAAATTTCGTTTTACGAAATGAGAAAAACGTGTCCAACAGTAAGAAAAACCTCGACGAAAACCTCGTAGAAAACCGCGGTGAAACCGTCGAGAAATTATAATTGAATAAATGGAAAAGTTAACGTACTCGCGAACGTTCGTCGTAATTTGGTATTATTTAATTGAAAGTACACTGAACCGAGCCAAGAGCCACACACAGAATTTGGGGTGGGCAAAAGAGCTGAGGAATTCGCGTATGAGATCACCTCCGAAAAAATACCTTTAAGAAATATCAGCATCAGTAGCCGTCATAAAAGACACAACCGACCGAGACCAAATGCATTGTACATTTTTCCCCCCTGCTCTCTCATCTTAGCACATCTCGTAATCAGGCCACACCAACATGAAAAACCTCAAGAGTTTTCTTTTCAAGTTAAAAGGAACAATAAATAGTTTTTAATTACCTTTCGCTTGCCCGTTGCTAGTTTCCAATTATTTAGTTCTGCCATCCCTAGTTTCTTTTGGCAATGCTTTTTTCATCCTTACATTTTCTGTGTCTCTGTCTCTGTCTTTTTTTTTCAAACTAGACCCCAGTGTGCTTCTTTATACGAACAGCATCTTTTCTTCTATGAGCTTATAAGCTTTGAAGTTTTTTTGTCGAAAATTTGTCTACGGAATTTTTTCATTTCCGTCAAAGTAATTCGGCTGCTTTCTTTTGTACCCGTAGCGTTGAAAATGTTTTTGCTATTTTCAATACATAAAAAAAGAAAAAGAAAAAAATGACGACGGCAAACTAAACCCATCCGTAAATTGGTATACTATATTTTTCGAGTAATTTCACGCTTTCGCCTTACCTTCGTCGTGTTCTCCAATCTTCACCGTCCTTCTTTTCGCCGCCTCTTTATAAAACACTTGCGATATTTTTAATAAATTTTATGAACTTAGCACGTTATTTTCAGTAGATATATTTTCTGCAGGAATTTATCAACCTATCCTTATACGTTTCTCTGCAGTGTATTCGACATCGAATGTAAACCTTTCCCACGAGCTATTCAATTTTCGCAATAAGCAAAAGCATAAAGGAGAAGAATAAACAAAGGTGGTTTCAATTTGACACACGTACAAAAACACTACGTAACCGGGGCGGGAGTACTCGTGAAGCTTGAAAAAAAAAGGCAAAGAAAAACGTCGATTCGGATTCTAAAACGAGTATCCGCGATTGTTTTAATTTGCGTCATCCCGGAAAAGCGAAAAAAAAGTTTTCAAATTTTAATTAAATTTATCCGTTGATTTACATCGAAAATTTCTCCTTGAAATACGAATATAAATCAAACAAATTAATAATTCAATATTCTGGAAAAAAGGTGAAAGAAAATGATGGCTTATTAAATTATAATTCGTTATTGAAAATAAATTAGAAATTGGGACGTAATTTATAACCAAACGACGATGTTTTCTATTTTAAACGTTGGTTCTTCGACGTTTGCTGCTTTTAAAATCAAAACCTTTATCGAATTTGCGTAATTTTTATATTCTTGACCTATAATTAAATATGCTGAAGAGATGAATATAATATTATCCGATAATAACCTTGAAAAGATAACTGTTAGTTATAGAAATGTTCAAAATTACTGAAAAAATTTTGAGCTTTTAGGTAGGTACCTTTGTATTTAGATTATGGTGTTTTTTTTATTTATAACGAACATGAAAAAGTCTTGTACACAAAATTTAAACATTTTTGGATTTTCTAAAGTATTTCAATTCAAAATGTTGTTCCAATTGACTGCATAATCGCAGTGCGTTGCAATATCATCACTACCATACCATTGTCGTAATATCGTTGCAATATTGTGAAAATATTTTTGCAATGGCAATATCTTCGCACTAGTGTTATTGCACAAGTGACACTGTATTTTCTCAACATCATTGTGATATTTTCCGAGTTTTGTGATAGTATTGCATCATTTTTGCGATGTAGCTGCAATATTTTTGCAACGATGTTGCATCAATTGCACAAGGTTGTTTCAACTTTCAATATTTTTGCAACATAGCAGTGATTTGATATTGTCTCAGAAATGCAATGCAATAATTTTGCAATAATGCTGCAATACTTTTGCAAACATTTTTAGTTTTCAACACATTACTGCAATTTTGTTTGCTGCACTGACACACAATTTTTTGCCATGATATTGAACATTTCATTATGACGTTGCGGTAATATTTTTGCATTGTTGTGGAAACATTTCTGCAATGTTGTAGCAACATTTCTGCAATGTTGTAGCAACATTTCTGCAATGTTGTAGCAACATTTCTGCAATGTTGTAGCAACATTTCTGCAATGTTGTAGCAACATTTCTGCAATGTTGTAGCAACATTTCTGCAATGTTGTAGCAACATTTCTGCAATGTTGTAGCAACATTTCTGCAATGTTGTAGCAACATTTCTGCAATGTTGTAGCAACATTTCTGCAATGTTGTAGCAACATTTCTGCAATGTTGTAGCAACATTTCTTCAATGTTGAAGCAACATTTCTTCGATGTTGTTTTCACAATGTTGCAGTAACATTTATGCAACTTTGTTGTACCAAGTTTTCAGTATTTTTCAACACTTTTGACACACTGTTGCATTACTGCAACGATAATTTTACAATATTTCTGCAAAAGTATTGCAACATTTTTACAGCGTTACTGCAGTTTTGCTTGCTACAATGATGCACTATTTTTACAATGATGTTCCGGCAATATTTGTGCAATGTTGCTGCAACATTTACACAACATTTTATCAATAGCTGTAAAATATTGTAGCAACTGTTGTACAATGTTGAGGCAACATTTCAGTAATATTAAAGAAACATTTCCACAATGATACTGTAGCATTTCTGCAATATTGTCGAAAAAAGTTTTTGGTATGTTTTTCAATATTTTTACAACATTTTTGAGACACTGTTGCATTATTGCAGCAGCAGTTTTGCAACATTGTTGCGACCGTTTTTCCAACATTTTTACAATATTTCGGTTTTGCTTGCAACAATGATGCATTATTTTTGCAATATACTCGCAATTGCAACGAAGCACTTTTTTTGGCATTTAAATATTTCTGCGATGATATTAGAATTCTTTTTTGATATTTTTGCTGAAATTTTCTAATGCTAGATTCTGCAATTTTTTTCAACATTTTTACTTACCTAATGGAATATTATCTCAACTGAATAAAAAAAAAAAATTCGAATTTTTCAGTCGGTCATCTTTTTTCCAACTCACGATTAAATGCTACCTACGTGTAATAAATATTCGCTCAATCTCAACAAAACCGCACGTATCAAGCTAATAAAACCTCCATCTTAATTAAAAAAGCAAGAAAAACCACTCTCGCTACATCGTACCACAACAACAACCGAACGACAAAAATCGTGTGAAGAGCGTATGGAATGGAACTTTGATTATATACTTTTGTGCAGTAAGAACAGGACAGACACTCGACAACACACCCAGAGGCATTTTTGAGGCTACAAAATGCTCCTTTTTTACGCGAAAGAATATTTTTCTCATTACGCAAATGTGCATGATACAAACTAAATGACATCTCTTGACGAATTATTCTTCAAACGCGTTTATACGTGAAGAATTTCGGTATTAGGGAGAAATAATTAAAGTTCTAGGCTCGTTATGCGTACGTTAGGTTGGATGCTCCTTCCAAGGTTAAAACCGCCAAGTGGCATTATAAGTCATCAAGTTACTTACCTGAAAGTTTCGCCGTTTTATTGTTATTTTCATAAATTGAAAGGGAAAAGAGCTAACAAATTGGAAGAATTATAGTCCTTTTTCTTTAATTCCAAGAAGTTGGCGAACTTATCTATATAGCCTTAGAGTGAGTTAGATAGGTACTCGAGTTATTGTGGTAGAAAAACGGGGCGGTGGAGTACTTCATCATTCTGTAGAATAGTCAAGATTGCAGAATAGGAAACGATTGACTAATTTATATGAAATACGAACGAATATAAATAAGACAAAGCGACGAATAAATTAATTTTTTCCAAACGTACAATATACGAGTTGATACAGTTTCTCGTTTTAAAGCATATTATAGCTCGGGTTAACAAGCGTTTTGCTGGCTGGAGAAAGAGAGGGGTCGGGGTAGAATCGATTTCGACATTCCCGTCGGAATTGAAGCTGGAGAAGAGAAAAAAAAAGCAGCGAAATCGATTAACTTTTTAATTGGGCGAACGTATAATTCGGTTATCTTGTTTCTCCTTTTCCGCCAATTTAAAGTCTCAAACAGACTGACACTTTTGGAAAATCTGTAACTATATTCGGTTTAGAAGCGTATCGGTTCGTTTCAGTTTGCTAATTTAAGCCTTTTTAAGTCTCTCCTTAGCGAGTACTTTAATTAAGTCACGTGATCCTATTTCAAAGGTTTAGAAAGCGTGTACACATACAAAGAGAAAAAGGACAGAAATAGAAATTCTCTTTAAGAAAATTAAGTTTCAACTTTTTTTCACTTCGGTTTTAAAACGTTGGCAAGCTGGAAAAAAATCATTTCGCCGAAATGGTTAATGTGTCGAGCGTCGGTGGTTTGCGCTTTCAACAACGCACAGGCCAAATAATTTCGAAACGCGAGTACTCGACGAGCTATTAAAAAGAGAGAAGAAAACTAAAGGTATACACCGGGGTAATACGACCGTAAAAAAAAAGGACATCTTATCAACGCCCGCAATCGCACACTCTTCTTATTCTATTCACGAAGCGAATATTTATATTTCTCGCCATCGTACTTCTTTTTTTTTCACGGCTTGAAAAATTTTAATACCGAGTCGTATCTGGGTGTACTTTGAGTAGGTAATATTATTTCACGCGGTAGTTTCTTCGGCGTGGTGTTCAACTCTATCTTGTTTTATTAGAGCGGTTGAGATATTCAAAATTACATCGACTGAGCTTGACAAATAATAAGGATTTTTCTCTTTCGAGGGTTTTACTTTCCGATGTTGCGGAAATTATCCTCGACATGTTGAGTGCAAAGATGTGTTTCGATTTATGTGCTAATAATGATATAAGTTTTTGCGGCGGAGGCGCGACGCGACGAGGCGCAATTCGCTCGCATACTGTGCACATCTTTTCGTACGGTATGTGCGGTTTGGGGTTATATAGGAAAAGAAAAAATAAAATTAATACATCTGGAATCAATCTGTACCAGATGTGCTCCTATATGGAGTCGTGTATTGGGTAAAATGGCAAATTATTACCCTTTTTTCCTCATCCTCGTACAATAAAACAAACTGTGTTAGAGAAGAGAATCTATGATGATGGCGTGAGAGAGAGAAAAAAAGTTACTGTACTTTGCTTTCGCTTCGCAGTGTGAGGTTGAAGTAAAATTGGATTTCGCCAAAGTTGAAAATTCCTCTTTAATGAAACTAACTGGCAAAAATTATCCGCTTATAGGAGAAAAATGAATTATTAATCGTATGCGTAAGAAAACTTTTCTACATATTGTAATTCGATTATGTAAATTTTCGAATAACTTGGTTTTGCGGCGTTCTCCAACCGTTGAAATTTGTGCTCCGATGAATTTAATGAACAAATTTAATTTCATCTTTCGCGTATCAAACTGGAAGAAGGATTGGGGAAATAAGAGGTGACGAATTTTTATACGTTTTAATTGCTGGCTGCGAGAAATTCCCAGGGTTTGGGGTTTAAAAATGTGGAAATTGAGCCGCAAAGTTGTCATTTTTTTCCGGCAGACGAGGTGGAAAAAAATGTATTTTGTAGGTATGCTGGATGCCCTGGTAAAAGATAATGTCCTTCGAAAAGTAATTTAGACGATTTATATGGAGATGATGTATGCAAGTTTGCCTAATCTGTCATTTATCGGAGTTAAAATTTGATGATTTTGGAAATTTTCTAGATTTTGTTTAGGATTAGTAAAGATGAATTTGCAAATTTTCACCTCAGAAATTCAAATAATTCCCAAATTGATAAATTTTTTCATCTTTTTGACCCAGTTCACAGCAGTGACTTTTTTCATTTGAACTGTAGAATAGAAATTTCTCGATGTTTTCAAATTCTGGAGACTACCTTGCTCAATAATAGAATTTTTTGTTCGACTTTGACTTCAATAAACTCAACAATCATTTTCTCAAAACGATTTTGAATTATTATTACCTGTATCGAATTAAGCAGGTACGAATAGTCGAAGTTGAACTTTTCAGAAAATTCGTCCAATAATGATATTTGGTTGAAAAGTTCAAAAAAATAGATTTTAAAATCACATTAGGCCTTTAGAATTTCGGTTTCAATCTAAAAATCGATTATTGAAATAAAAAAACAAAATTACTTATTGCAAAAAATATTTTGAGATCAATAAAACTTGTTAGAGCCCAAACTCCAAAATCGTTTATCAAGTTCTGATGCAATTTTCTAAAAATTCAAAAATTACTTTTGGGATCTCAGACCTGTAAAACTTGTTAAGGCCCAAATTTCCAATATCTGTTCATGTTTCAATTCAATTTTTGTATTGAAAAAAATAATGGGAGTTCTCTGGGTCCACGGGCGTCGCTGACGGGGGGACGGGGGGACGTCCCCCCCCCATAATTTGGTAAAAAAAAGTATGAAAAAATACAAGCAGTGTAGCGATCGCCTGGGTTATCAATTACTGCAAGG
>FIZU01064408.1:0-17420 GCA_900064475.1 Pseudococcus longispinus
TTTATTTATTATCTAGTTATATTTTTCTATTCATGATTCTCTTTATATTTTACTTTAATTTCTTTATATATTACTTTTGTATACCTACTGAGTACCAATGTATAAGCATTTTGTAAATTTCAAATCAGTCGCCCAAGACACTGTGGTTATGGCGACTTAAAATAAATAAATAATGAATGAATGAATGAATGAAATCGAAATCGATTGAAAATAAGTAAAATGCACTGAAAATCGATTGAAATTTTCATAAAAATTGATACAAAATATTTTCAAGTGTCGTAAAAGTCAGTAAAACGTCCAAAAAAAAAATTATTGAAAAATACCAAAAATGATTTCGATCGAGTACAAATTTTGATTTCAATCGACTACGCATCTTAATCGACTGAAAATCGTAATCGATTAAATGTGGAATGTTCAAAAAACCGATTCTCTGATAATCGACATCACTACCATAACCCAACCATCAAAATACCAACTGCCTTCCGCGAGTAAATCAAACCATGTTACATTTTACGAAACACCCTATACCAATAAATCTGGTAGTAGCGCTTAACAGCCTAGGTACGATGATTCGACCAACACTTATCTATATCATACACAAGAACACATAGCGTGTGTAAAATAACGAAAAAACAAAACAGATAAATAGACTCTCGTCGAGTAATACGTACCTACGTACGTCGATTAGGATAAATTTCACCAACACCGAATACACAAATTAAACACTTGTATAATGCTCGAGACAAGGTGTTCGACACGAAAATGCTTTCTTTCGTTCTATATAGTCGACTTACTCATCATCCAAGAAATATTTCCACTTTGTATAAACCGCATTTTGTTATTGCAGATCCACGTACGTACGTTTTTCGTATTAATATTCCACGTATGTTGCAATTCCGCCTGTCAATCGTCAACTTTTTAGTCTTTAACCCATAAAAACATCATTTTTTCAAAAATTCTTTTCAATACGAAGAATTTTTTCGATGGTTGAAAGAAAAAAACACCAAACCAACGTAAATATTTTTCGGTTTGAAATACTTAATTTTATACGTTTTATTACGTATAGCTAAGTACTTAATAATTTAAACCAAGGTACCGTTTTCGAACTGGTAATGGTAATTTCGTTATCGTTGAAATATTTCAAGATTGTCATATAAAAGTACGAGTACACAGAACAGTTATCGAATCCCTTCGTATGTATCGAAATTTCATCCAAACCGCATTTCAACATACCGAAAATTTTTTCAAGACGAGTATGTATTTTTTTTTCAAGATCATTGCAAATAACAGGTTTGAGAAGAGAAGCGATCGACGTGGATCTAAATCCAAGGACCGAGATCGAGATGTGACGAATTGCGAAATGCAGTTATATGCGTTCTTCCTTCAGTCATCAACGAATAAGTTGAAATTGGTATTTACCTACATCGGCAATTAGAACAAATATTTCGTAGAAAAACAGAGTAAAAATTCGAAGCAATGATGGAACTTCTTTAATTGCGAATATTTCTTCAAATATTAATTTTTTCCAAAAAATGGTTAATATGAAAAATATTCGCGATGAAATTCTCTACAAAAATTGTTTCCGCGATTTTTTTTGTTCGAATGAAATTTAGCCGGTAAATGATCAATGAACAACTCAATTCGTTTAATCATTCTTAAATTGAAGTTCAAAAAATCCAGTGGGACGGTCGTCCCCTAACATCCTCCTCGTCACGAACGAAAATGACTCGACGCCAGAATTCAAGAATTGCTTATTCGGTAATTTAGATCTCGCATGATCGATCGAATTCGTATTCAAATCGGTTTGAAGCATTTTGCTAGGAATTTCACCATTTTTGTCAAATCAACTTCGAAAAAAATCAACTGGTGTTCAACTAATATTAACCCCCCCCCCCATCATCATCCCAATCACGAATGAAAATGACTCGACACGACGATTGCGGGCTTATTGACCTCTGCCATATATTAAAATTTCAGCAAATTCGAGGAGTTCTGATTTTTTTTGCTCATTTTCAAAAATTGAGTATTTTTGACTTGCGGAAATATTATACGAAGTAAGTTGAAAAAAAAACAAAGTTTTTCGATTTTGCTGAAATTGCAATATACGGCGTATATCGACTTGAAACAAATTCAGACATGATTTTTAGGCCTCGAGGTCATCTAGAAGAGGATGTGGGACGAGGGTCCTCAAAATGGCGTCATTCGAGTATTTCAAAAGAAAATTAGAAAAAGGGGGAAAATGAACGAATTCGGTCCAAATTCGGATTGATGGTGTATTTGGGTGTCAATAACGATAAATTGCAAGAAAAAAAATTTTCGACCGAAAATGACCCGTTTAAGGGGGAAAAATAGGTAAAAAAATCGTTTTTTTTTGCATTTTTGAAGATGACACACCACAATATTAAGTTCTACATAAATATTGGATTGTACATCTAGACTAGGTACACAATATATATTTTTAGAACTGCATCTCTAAAAGGGGTTACCAAAATGACCTTTAGAAAACATAGAATATCGATTTGACCTTGAAAAAGCGCTCGAAATTTTTTTCAAAAAATTCCATAAATTACCTTCGATACTGTTTACTACCCCCGCAAGTTTGAAAAACTTCGATTGAAAACTGCCAAAAATAGAAATTTTAAAGAAAATTCACATTTAACCCCTCTAGAAGGGGTTAGGGTTGAGATTTTTTGTCACAGGGGTTTTAGACCATGAGGACCAAATTCATGCTCTTTTATGCAAAAAATTTGCTTTTCAAGTCGCCAACACTCCCTACCAAAATTATTCCATAAAAAATGGCCAATTCGATTAAAAGTTTATTTAAAGAAAAAAATATAGGTTGAAATTATACAAAAATTTCACCCCCACCCCAACTCCCACCATCGAATCAAATTCAAGGGGTAATCTTTGGTACTCGAAAATCAGCAAAAAATTGAAATACATCAATAATCTGAAGAATGGTTCAAGGAAAGAGGGAGATCGAAGCCCCAGAATCCATTTTTTGGAGCCATTTAAGCCCAACCTTGAAAAAAATACCCTTTCAGAAGAGCTAAAATTCAAAATATTTCGATACTGCTGAGTAAAGTATAAAAATATTCGGCGAGTTCATTTTCAAAATTCTTTACTGGAAACGCGAAATTTTTCTGTTTCAAGATGAGATAAGCAAACCCTGAAAATTTTCAAAAATTTCGAGTTGTGCATCAAATTATTTTTTGAATTGCCAAATTAAATTTTTAAGGCATTTAATCAAAGGAAATCAAGAGAGGTCTAACAGGTACAAACTGAAATTGGCATTCTGGAAGAGGGAGGGGAGGAAAGGGGGCAAAAATTGAAAATCTTAGACTGAAATGAAATTTTCCTCGGTTTTTTTGAGATATGTCCTTTTGGGAGGGAGGGGGAGGGGTGGGCGATCTGGAAATTTTGCCCATTTTTCGGGTACATTTTTTTTTATCCATTTTCGTGCCCATAAATTCCATCACAAAATTCCTTGATGATGGCTTTTAGACATTTTATCAGACTTTTTTGGTTTCGGAAAAATTTTCAGAATTCCACAGACTTTCTGAACTTGGAAAATTTCATAGATAATGCTGACTTTCATACATTTAGCCAGAAAAAAAATTTTGAACTTGGAAAATTGACTTTTCAGACATTTTGTCAGACTTTTTGGACTTGGAAAATTTTCAAGAACTCAAATTAATTTTTGGACCTAGAAAATTTCAACTTCATCGACTTGAAAAATTTCAAGAAAGTTCAAATCAGACATTTCGTCAGACAGCTTTTTACCTAACGCTGACTTTAGACATTTCGTCGGACTTTTTTAAATTTGGAAAATTGTTTAAATTTCTACTGACTTCTGTACTTCGAAAATTTTTCAAAAAAATTACTAAATTCCCTTTGGTACGAAAATCCGTTACTCTGAATTTTGGATATTTTGTCTGACTTTTTTGGATTTGGAAAATGTTTCAGAATTCAAATGATTTTTTGGACTTGGAAAAATTCAAGAAAATTTCAAATATCACGACTTCATGAACTTACATTTTTTGAATTTCCAAATTAAATTTTCAAGTCGTTTTATCAAAAAAAATCAAAAGAGGTTTAACAGGCACAAACCGAAATTGGAATTACTGGGGGGGGGGGGGCAGAAGCAAAAATTGACAATTTTCGACTGAAATGAGATTTTCTTCAATTTTTTCGATTTTGTTTTCAGAGTCAAAATGAAAATTTACCAAAAAAAATCATTACTTCCGCAAATTTTCTCACTTGAATCTAAATTTCTCTGGGAAAAATGCAATTTTGCCATTGGAAGGGGCAAATTCCATGTCTCTCATTCGCTACATCTTTGGGTCTTCATGTAAGAACAGAAGAAAATTTATTATTTTTGAAATCAGAATGAGTTTGTTCTATCAATCTCTCCACAATGTACATCTCCTCTGGATTTTTGGATAAAATTATTTTCCAAACAGATTCTGCAATTCAATAGCACATATTTTAATACACGACTCAAAATTCTGAAAAATTCAGCATTTCTCAAACCCCCCTTCACCTTTCAACACAAAAAAAAACCAATCCATACTTCCACATTCAACTGGCAATCTCCATCTCTAAAACGACTCATCCATTCCATCCCACTCCGGAAACAAATTTCATTACCAATCGGAAGACTCGTCGAATGCAACTGCGACAATTCTTCACCTTCCCCGCAGCATCCAATACCTCTTTAACTTCGTGCAGCTCGATTTCAAAAAAAAAAACCTAGCAATACGTAAACGCCTGACACTTTATCGACCTAATTACTCGCCAATAAAAACGCGTTTGTTTCACAAGTTTTTCTCATTTTTTACTCTCTCACGCGATTGAAAAAAAATTTACGATCGCGCTTTCTACACAGGCGACCGGATTAACGACGATAATTTTTACACACTATCGTTAAACTGGAATAATTGGTCAATTAATCGGTATTTATTGGCTCGATACACGTTTTTATTTTCGCCATTCGACGTGTTTATTCTCGCTGACAATTTTATGTACGGTAGACGCGACCGAAGACGAAGGGATGAGCGAGCTCGGTTACCACGAACGATTTCTTCAACCCTTTCCCCCAGCTCATCCGACCCGAGATCTTGGCGATTCCGCGTCGTTTCGTTTTTATTCTCGCAAAGTCTGTAAAATATTATAGAATTTTTCCATTCAACTACATGCATCGTTTCGTACAACAATTCAATACATACATGTTCGTACTTACAAATAACAATCGTGTAATTTTTTCAGACCGTGGAGCATCCGAAGAGAGGAAGAGTTCGATTGCAAAGAAAAGACCATACTTGCCGCCACACAGCGACGTGAAGCTTCGCTGT
Organism: Pseudococcus longispinus; assembly: GCA_900064475.1. Taxonomy (NCBI): domain Eukaryota; kingdom Metazoa; phylum Arthropoda; class Insecta; order Hemiptera; family Pseudococcidae; genus Pseudococcus; species Pseudococcus longispinus. The sequence goes on from FIZU01064408.1 coordinate 5,355, forward strand.
GCAAATTTTTCATATAATAGAGTAATTATTCGCTCGAATAGATCCGCAGGTAGTCGGACTACCGTCGTATAATTTCCTATATCGCGCCCAGGCCTTGCGACCATACAAAAGTAAATACGTTCGATGAGATTCTTCTTATTTAACGCGCTTCGTTTGGCGTATTTATTGCAAAAAATCCGCGCGTATGTTTCGAAAATTACCTATTTCTGCATGGTCGATAAGAGTTCCACTATTCTATATATTTTTATAACTCAACTCAATCGGTTTGAAGTACTTTATCATAAGATGATACTTTCAAGTACGTAGATATAATAAAAAATATATATAGCTGGATACGAGGTATCTAGGTATTCGGTATACCAGATATTTGCCATTTCAAACTCAATTTTCCGGTGATTAAGTGGTTCAATATTGCATAATCGTTTCGAAAACGAATCACGAATGGAGAATGATTTCCAGCTAAAAGACTCCAATCGCAATTTAGGTTCAAAATAATGATCAAAAAATCATCATCATCGAACAAAATCAAAATTATACTCGTATTGGTGGCAAATTGGCAATAATGCTACGATGACATCATTTTCAAGGTCAATTATGATTATTCAAATCGAACCTATGAAATTGACAAATGAAGTATTTTTTTTCGAAATTATATATTTTGTGCAAAAATATTTTAATGCCAATTCCAGTTTTTTTATTTGCGAAGAGATGACAATTTTTTTGAAAAATCAGCACGATTGGTTAACATTTTTTCATTTTCCTTGTGTAACTCGAGAAGAATGCATTTCGTGAAAATTTCATAACAACTTATTTGAAAGAGCATAGAATCAGCTTTCAAATGATATACTTACTTTTTGATTTCGTATGATGATTTTTTTTTGCCGTGATGACATCACTGATGAAAAAAATTATCCAAATTGAAAAGTAATCACATCATTCGAAAGCTAATTTAATTTCCAATCAAACAAATTATTACGAAAATTATCCAAAATCGAGTCCTTCCGGAGTAATGAGTAGAAAACGAAAAATGTTGAAAAGTGAACGCCAAATCTTCAGGCACAGAGTATGTGATCCTCATAACTAGGAATGAGAGAAATATGTTTTGCATTTTTGTGATTATTCGACTGGATTGAACATATCTCATTATATATTTACGAATGATAAAATTTCATTAACAACGAGGTCCATTTTTATATGAATATTTTGCATATTTCAAGCTAAAATGCATATTTTTGCATTTTTCATTATTTTTATCAAATTTTCGATTTCTTAGAAAATTTTTCCTATGAAAAATGCAAAACTGTAAAAATTCCAGGTAAAAAATGAAACAAATAAAATATTTAAAATTTTCTGATTATTATACCAAGATATGAGACGAATTAAATTTTTTTTTTGAAATTCATCATTTCATGTTGCTCAGATCAAAAAATCTTTTCCAGTGACAATCAAATCGTTTTTGCCTAATTTATATATTTTAGCCTTTAAATGCATATTTTTCTCAGCCTTGCTCATGATAGTTCGAATTTTGACTTTTCGTGACCTTTTTTTTCGTTCGTCTTCTTTTTTTCTTATTTTGGTCCTTCTATTATGGAAATTTTTTATAAAATTCTACGATTTTTTCAAATTCAATATTCTTCGAAAAAATTGGGTTAGGTTAGGATATTGAAATTCCACGAATTTTATCACCTAAAATAACCAGTTTACAGAAGTCGAACTTCCAAAAATTTGATAATTTTAAACCATTCAAAAGCAATTATTCAAAAAAAAAATCATTTTTAAAATTTTTTTCAACTAATCAGCAAGATTATTCAAGAATTAAGAAAAACAGACTAAATTGAAATTAAAATTGCCACAAATTCCTAGAAAATATTTTCAAATGATTCGAGTAATGTGAATTAATAACGGGCCAAATTTTCAACTATTTATCAAGTCAAAAATATATTCGAGGAGAATTTTCGAAACCTAGTTCAAAATAAAATTTGCTCTCCAGTTCCCTTTAAAATTATGTGATTAAAAATAATCAAAATAAATTTGAATAGGCTAGCTGAAAAATGCGTGGGAAATTTTACGACGACTTCTTTACTCGAATGAAATCCAATTTTGGCTTCAAATTGAGCATTTCTTGTTGCATTGTACTCGAATGAAATGATAAAATAAACAAATCGCTCCAAATTCGAAAAAGTCTTAATTTTTGAAAACGATTTTCAAAAATTCAATTCAACCAAATTTAAAATTATCCAATGGAAATTGATCCTTATAGTCTAAAACCCCTGTGACAAAATTTTTAGCTCGATATCTCAACCCTAACCCATTTTGGGGGGTTAAATGTGGATTTTCGTTAACAATTTTTATTTTTGGCAGTTTTCAACCGAATTTTTTCAAACTTGGAGAAACGGTAGACAGTATCAAGGGTGATTTTTGGAATTTTTTGAATAAAATTTCGAGCAATTTTTCAGGGTCAAATGGACATTTTAAGCTTTCTAAGCGCAATTTTGGTAACCTCTTTCTGAGATGCAATTCTGAAAAAAATATATATCGTGTAATTAGACTATTTATATGACCTCATGTTTTTGTAGAATTAGATATCGTGGTGCGTCATCATTAAAACTGCAAAAAAACAATTTTTTTGCCCATTTTTTCTCCTTAAATGGATCTTTTCTGGTCGAAAACCTTTTTTCTTGCAATATGTCATTAATAACACCAAAATACACCATTAACCTGTATTTAGACCAAATTCGTTAATTTTCCGCCTTTTTTCCAATTTTCTTTAAAAATATCCGAATGACGCCATTTTGGGAACCCACGACTGCTTCGAGATGGCCTAGGGGCATAAAAATCATGCCCGTGCTTGTTTCAAGTCGATATCTCAAATACACTACAATTTCAGCAAAATTGAAAAACTTAGATTTTTTTCAATTTATTCGAGTAGAATTTTTCAAAGTCAAAAATACTCATTTCTTGAAAAAAAAAACAAAAAAAATCAAACTGGCAGTAAGGACCAACTTTCACTGGATAATTTAAAATTCAGTGCTGAGGGCCAAATCACCCCTATAAACCTCAGCTATGCTCTTTTTAACTATTAGTCAAAAAAATTTTCGAGTAGAATTTTTAAAATCTCGTTTAAAACCAAATTGGCACATATCAAAATTCACTAAAAATCAATTAAATTAATTTGAATCCTTGAAAAATGCATTCTCGAAGTTTGACGATGATTCTCTTTCACGAATAAAATCAGTTTTGGCTTCATATCGACACCTCAATTATTTGCATTGCACTTCAATTGAAATCTAATTGCTCAAAATTCGAAAAAAGTCTTTATTTTTGAAAAAAAAAATTCAAATTGCTGAGTTCTGAAGATATTATTCCATTCAAAAATTCACTCAAGTATGAAAACATTTAAATAAAAAAATTAGGTAACAAACCAAAATTTGAAAATTTCATTATTTAGGTCATTATCAAACGTAAATCTGGAAAAATTATGAAAATCACTCTGAAAACATTCAAATCTATCAGGAAAATGTTCCATTTATAATCGTCAAAGTCCACATTTAGATCTTCGACCATTTTTTTTTCGAAATCTTCCTCCCAAAAAAATAGCAATACAATGACCCACAAACGTCATCGTTCCAAAACTCAAAAAATTGACCCCCTCCCCTTAATCTTCAATTTAATCCATTTCCACTCAAACCAGACCAATGCTCGATAAAACATCATTTATCTAATTAAAAAAATCACACAACGCACCATTTGGCAACATGGCTTCTATTCAAACATAAATCAATGAACGAATCACTCTGTTTAATTTCATCGTTTAATCCTAATACACGTCGCCGATTCGGTACAATACAAATCTCCATTACAGCTACGTACATTTCATCTCCTAGTCCAAATCTCACTTCCTCAGCATATTCTCGCCAGCGAATAAATCGTGCCAACTAATTAACCGACGTAGAAGAGGCTGCAAAAATTGAAATAAACGAATGATTCATCGGAGCGCGGTTCGTAAATAAAGTGAAGACTTCATCGAGCAAATTACATCGCATGTTACACATGTACAAATACCTAATACACAGATTACTCAGAGCCAACTTGAATCTGGCTTTCGAAACGAGCGAAAATATCGACGTATTTGAATCTGGTAATTCTCGAGTCGAGTCGAGTCGAGCCTCCGCAACAATAAAAGTACACCACACACAGTCGACAAAGTCATATCCGTTCAAACATCCATATTGTCTACATATGTCATATTACACGTCGGTTTGCCCAGCATCCCGGCAACGTCCCTCGGTAGCTGGCTTTTTTTCTTCCTTCCCCGAGCCATATCGTATCCAAATATACCTGTCCGAATGGTCTCATCGTCTAGTTCGCCTTGACTGTATAACATCCGAGAGCCACATCGTACAGTACACGGAGAGGAAAAAAACACAGAAAAGGAAGGCGGTAAACAGGTAAAACGACTCGAAAAGAGGAACAGAATGGAAGGAGCGGCTGCGAGAGCGCGTCAACTTTAGTATCTGGCAACCGGTTTATATCGCTTAACAAACCACACAATATAACTATTACCTGTTCGTTTATTATTCTTTATATACTCGTAGATATGTATAACGCTACACTGAACCGTGTTGCCACTTTTCACTGTCTTTTTAGCCATCCTCCCTCCCCCTTCCTCCGCCGCTACGAAGCGCAGCCACAGGTTCATCATGTCATATGATAAATCAACATGCGTACGACGACCGAGACCGAGATAAAAACCGCGTTAGACATCACGACTTATGATAAATTAACATCCATGTCCAATTCTGCGAACCCAATTGTCCTCTAGGTACGATTTCGTCAGCCCTACAACTCCACGTGAGCATCTCCTGGTACAAATCAACGCAATCCTGTTTCCTGCACGTAACGAGTCTCCAACAACGTGGCTGGCTCCTCTGTCAACAAGTCCATCTGATCCTGGTGCTTTCCAAGAACCAGGTTGTCGATATTTCGCAGACCTCACCCACGAGTCCGAACACGTCTTCGGATCCATTGTACACCCATTCAAAAAAAAAAAACCGCCACAAAACCCAAGACTGCGGTTATCGTCCGTAAACAATGGCGAAAGGAAAAAAAACACGAGACCCACATCGGTTGGTACGTCAAGTGCACAAACCAGCTGACTCGATGCAGACTTCGGAGCCGGCAGCCGGTACAAGAAAAAGGTGAACTACAGGATGAAATTCTTTCCCAACGTAATGTGAATTTCTCAGGCTCACACATCTCGAAAAAAAACTAGTCGGTGTGCAAAAACAGAAGCGACATCTAATTGTCAAATTCCCAATCAAACACATAAACCAGTTAATGCACTTTCCAGTTCTCTTTCTGTGCGCGATCGCATATTTCTTTACATCGCCGAACCGGTTCCACTTGCGTCTTTTGGTATTTTTCTTTTGAAAATAAAGATAACCGCATTACACCGACAGATACCGCGCATTTTTAATATTTTCTACCTTTTTTTTCCACCTTCCTTTCATTTGAGAAGGAAAAAAACGCCGAAGAACGCATTTTTTCATTCTTAATTGCGCCGCACCGTAAGTTAACTGGTTTCAGATCGGCTCCTACCTGCGCGCAGATCGGATCGTCGACAATTAAATACTTTTTTTCAGCAGCCTACTTCGTTCGTATACCGAATCGAAGACCTTTATACGAAAAAAACACGCGATTTTATAATTTCCAGCCGCCATTTAATTCATCCAGTCGTCGAGTTTTTTTTTGCAATTTCATCTCGTCGACTTTTCCCACCAAATTGTGTACCAAACCAAGAAAAGGTACTGAAATTAAAGCGAAAAACATCCCTTTTTGCCCCTTCGCTCGCTACGTAAAAAAAAGAACATTTTACAATATATACCATCGAGTAACATATTCGCACAATAACAATACTTTTTATCACGCCAAGTACTAAATGGAAAATGTCAATAACGTTCGTGTTTTCCCCCGTCAGCAAGCGGCAAAAAAAAAAAGTACCGTACGATTTTTTTCCTGTTTTTTTTCCTCCTTTCCTTTTCTCCTTCTTACTCATTTCATCGCGCTGTCGTCCTCGTCGACGTCTATACCGGCGGCTTTACGTGACTCATCCGTCAACTATTTCGATAGCTACGTTTTTTAATTAGGTCTTCGTTACTCGACGCAGCGCGCAATTTTTTTCTCTTTTAATTCGTCAGTACGCTCGAGTTACCGGGTGAAATGTGCGGCGAAGAGGGGAAAAAATTTACACGTAATTTAATATCGCCCAGCGCTGGCACGGACGTCCGATGTTGGTTAATTTACCACGGATCGTTTTCGAGTTTCTAAATTACGTCCAGGGGATCGGATACCTGATGCATGCGAACCAAACAGACAATTATACAGAGGAAAGATGAAAAATCTCGATAGTTTTTAAACTACCCGCATAATGTGGGTAAAGTTTTTAGATTAAAAATGTCATTTATTAATGACGTCACGTCGGCGGTATCGAAATTATCGTTCGGACTTGATTTCGATTTCTAGGCTACCCACTCTTGGTCCCAAAAGATTTAGATTTGATCTACTTCGAATAAATAGAGTAATTTCTCACTCCGCTGGTTCTTACCGATTCAATTCTATTTTACAAATTTTCGTTCGTAAGTCGTTGGAGAATAATTTGAGTCAAATTTTAAGCAAAAATATGCAAAATTAACACGAAAACTTTTCAATTCTCCACTAGCATACAGAATCAGTCGTCCATTACAAAAAAAAACTGCCACACTTCAAAACGCTGTACTGCCCTCAATACGTGAGTCTTCAGAGCAGCCCTTGACACTTTCAAAACGTAATAACACCTTTAATATCACGTCTAGGAAAAAATTTCACTAGAGCTTTTTGAAAAAGCTCATTTCACTCTATAGATTTGTTCATGTACAAATTTTGCCTATCTCGCATATTGAAGGAGTTATCGGTCGTTTAAGATTTCAAAACGTCGTATCATTCAATTTTGCAGTTAGGTGAAAATCGTACATAATCTATTCGATGTGTTTTGCTGAGCACTTTGAAATGAGTTACGTAAAAATTTCATCTATCTCGCATTTTGAAGGTGCTATTCCATTTCAAACTCTTTGAAAGCTAGAAAATGCTTCAATTCCACATAGGGACATATCTCGAAAAGGCGAAGACAAAAAACGAAATATTCTGGGCACCAAATTGATATTTTGCTGAAATTTTAACGATGTTATAGGGAAAATATCGATAAATATATCGATATTTGCGAATTTCGATATATCGATATTTCACCATTTCTTTCAATACAAGTAAAAAAAATTAGTTTCACTCGATATCGAGGACGAGTTGATCAGAATGATGAATACAATCGATTTAGTATCGATATCATATTGGCAATCGATGTTCTATCGAAGTATCGAAATAAAAAATCTAAATTTAGTATTGTATGAACATTGAATAATTGACGGAAAAAACACGATAATCGAAGTTATCGACTTTTCGACTGATGGGTAAATCGTAAAAAATTGATAATCGAATCAATACCTACCTAATTGATATAATATCAACAGAAAGTCGACATTCTATGAGATTTCACCACCGACAAAAAAATAATAATCGATATGATGTCGATATGTTATCGACCATCGATAAGAATATCAATTATCGATATTATCGACTTTTCGACCTATCGGTAAAATATCGATGTAATATCAAAATTTTGAGATTTCATTAGTAACAAGAAAAATCGATATGATGTCGATATGTTATCGACCATCGATAATCGATATTATCGACTTTTCGAATAATGGGTAAAAAATCGATGTAATATCGAAATTTTGAAATTTCATCGATGACAAGAAGAATCGATATGATGTCGATATGTTATCGACCATCGATAAAGATATCGATAATCGATATTATCGACTTTTCAACCAATAGGTAAAAAATTGATGTAATATCAAAATTTTGAGATTTCACCGATGACATGAAAAATCGATAATCGATATTATCGATTTTTCGAATAATGGGTAAAAAATCGATGTAATATCAAAATTTTGAGATTTCACCGATGACAAGAAAAATCGATATAATGTCGATATGTTATCGACCATCGATAAAATATCGATAATCGATAAAGATATCGATAATCGATATTATTGACTTTTCAACCAATGGGTAAAAATCGATGTAATATCGAAATTTTGAGATTTCATCGATGACAAGAAGAATCGATATGATGTCGATATGTTATCGACCATCGATAAGGATATCGATAATCGATATTATCGACTTTTCGACCAATAGGTAAAAAATTGATGTAATATAAAAATTTTGAGATTTCACCGACGACAAGAAAAATCGATATGTCGATATGTTATCGACCATCGATAAAGATATCGATAATCGATCTTATCGACTTTTCGACCAATGGGTAAAAAATCGATGTAAAATCGAACTATGGTATAAAATTCAATGATGAGAGAAAAAAATCGATAATCGATACTACATCGAAAATTGATATGTCATCGATAAACAGTCGAAATTCCATAAGAAAATTTCAGAGATTCTGAATTCTGATTTTTTGAACTGAAAAATTTCGGAAGGTTCTGACTTTTGAAGATCACAAACCATTTGATGATCATGAGCTGGGTTCTGAGGGTCAACGTTGCCAAAAAAAAATGATAATTGATGAGTTATCGATTTTTGAAATCGATATGTTAAAAAATCGATACTGGATATGATATTGTATCAATTTGTCAACTGATGCATATAAAATCGATATGTCCAAATTATAAATCGAAATACCAAAGAACCGTTACCAGGTAAAAAAACAACCACTCAAAACCATTCATCCAAGAATTTTCAAATCATCGCCACCTCAACACTCGTGCGACTGATTCTACATAAAATCCAGGGGCCTCTTTCTCCCAGCAGACAACTCGATCACTCCACATAGGCGCAAAATCGCATCAAACAAACAAAACTACCTCCATATCGGAACCGATAACGATACACTTCAGATCGACAGCGAAATTGAAATTATCTGCATTTCAACACGAGTCCTCAAGGTTGGCAAGTCTACTAATTTTATAAAATGACGTAAAGGACCACATTCGCAATAAGAAGAGCAGAAGGGCACGAAAAAATTCATTGTCAGCTTTTCCCTCGATACCTTCTATAGTATGTACTTTGATATGCTATAAATTCAAGTACCTCCACTAAACATTCGATGATGTCATATCGTTAAAATACCAAATCCAACATGTGCTACGATGTTTATCGTACATAAATAAATACCTAAGAGATACTAGGTGAGTACTTCAAGTTACACTTTGTAGATATTTCATTGTCGGTGGAATTTATATTCGAGTTGATTCCTTTTTTGGGACGAAGAAATTATACAATAAAAATAATTGACCACTTACTCATAGTAGTGCGTATCGTTGTTTTACCCAAAACCCTAAATACATGGTGAAATGCTTACCTAGAACAGAAAAATTAAAAGTTGGTTGTTAATATCGTTGTTACAAACATTTTATTACTTGTAAGTCTTTAGATTAAAAGCTATAGATATAAATTAACCAGTCTGTTATATAAATAATTATGATTTGATCGTCGTAGGTATCTAACGATAAATTAATGACGTAAATAAGCACCCCTCTTCAAGACCATCGATCCTGCTGACATCTACGGTTCTCTAAACTAAAGCAGTGCCAGTTGGGAAAATGCTTCCAAATTGAAAAATCAAAACGGAAATCCATTAAGCTAGTTGGAAAAATGTCAATTTCAACTGACACTGCTTGGAATTGTCATTTGACCAACTCAAACTGAAAAATTTTCTCAGAAGGGAAAGGTTCCCTCCATTTGCTCAGGGTACATCCCTGCTCCAACTGCCATACCAAACTGTAATCTTTCCACCACCCATTTGGGCCAACTCCCCGTCACCACGAAGAAAGAACCTGCAAACTCCCGCACTCATCCATCTTTCGAATGATCTACTGTGATCATGATCGTACAGCGAACTTGGCCAATCACCGTAATACCAAGAAGAAGACGAAAAAAGAGGAGAATCGTCCACGGTACATTCCAAGCACCGCACGTAACTCGGCAAATACCCAACGCGACGTATGTACGGTTAACAATATATACCATACCTATGTAGCTGTAGCTACGTAGGTAGATATACAAAAGTGCAGAGCTAACAATTGGTTTTCAATAGTCCATCTCGCGCGTACGCACCAACATTACCGGCGTGAACAATATTAGGTCAACAGGAGTATTAGTCACGGCGAAGTTTCCGTTCGCTACACTTCGACTTGTCGCGCTACGGCTACGGTAGTCTACCTATAGATATTTCTCGTCCGTCGTGTGTACGGTACGGTGCGATGCCGATGCTGGTGCCATGCCATACGCAGAGACCATCGAAGGTATTTCTGCGTACAAGCAAAAGAACAAGAACAAATCGTTTCGCTAACGCAATCGCTGCTCAAGGTCGACGTTGCAACAAATTCGTCCTTGCCGAAAACGTTAGCAATGCGTTCGCCCTTCGTCCCGCAGGCGCACTCGGCACAACCCAATGACAACGTAAAAATAATCTCGTCAAACAATTGGCAAATATAATGGCGTTCTTGGCCATTGGAATTGAACTAAATATCAACGTATCGAGCCAGTTCAAGACCAGCTGACTACAACCATATCCGATTGTCTTGTTAAACCATCGCCGACTCTTGGTAAATCGCACGTATGCCTGTGCCAGAGTTCTGGGTCGATACCGAAACAACGTATTTGGTGGGTGCCCGTCAACAGGTGAAATAAAAATATACACAAACCCGGCCGATAATAAAGGTCTCTATAAGAATACGCTACAGGTATCTATAATCCGTATACGAGAGCAAAGGACCACCATATAAAGCAAATCATTATCTTAAAGGTAATGGCCAAGCACGTACCGATTTATAGCGTGTTCGACAACGTGCAAAACCTAAGTAAGGATCAAGACTACAGGGCGTGTCCGTCAACAACCTCTTTCATCTTAGTCGATTTCTTTAACCCTTCGACTATTTTCATCGTGTATAAGCCGAATCCGAACCATCAGCGGCCAAGACGTCAGCTAAACCAGTAGCTCGTCCCGTGGTTAAAACGGTTTTATTCCATTCGCTGATAGATTATCTCTACCTAATTCTTTATTAGAATGTATTTTAATTTAATAGATAAGACGTCCTACACGAGTAATCTTTAACAGGTATTTGCCTCATGCCTTCTTCATTTCGTTGTATTTTGCAGATACAACATAATTTTATGTGCAATGAATGGCTAACTCAGGTCTCATACCAAGACGAACAGAAGCAGTGGAATAATCAATTCATTCACGTGTTAACGTCGTCGTAATTCTATACGTAGCGCGGAGTTGGTAATTATAAATTATTTTGCAAAGTTGGCAAATTTTTTTATATATCTAGACTCCACCTTACGTTGCATATTTGCAATCGATGCATCGTCTTTGACAAGTAATAAGTAATGCTGAATCGTTAATGATGGATTAAATAAGACCGCATATTCAGCAAATTGCACGAGGATAATTTCCAGCAGCCATAGCCTTGACTTTTGACCAGCGTAGCAAAAATGAAACTTTTTTTCACTCGGGCTTCGCAATTTTTTTCTGTCTAGCTCAGAAGATGAGATTTTCTAAATCAGTCATGCATCCTTATTTTTCGTCAAATTTACATTCCTGCACTTGGAAGAGAGAAGAACTCGAGTTGAACATTGTTCGCTCAGCTACTTTATAAGTTCAAGGTGTTTACCGAATTCCAAAAATGAAATTTCGTGCAATTTCAACATTTTTTGGTGGGTGTTCTCTGTTCCCAACGTCCTCCTCAGCAGGGATTGCGGAGCTGGAGGTGAGGAGGCCCTCAGAGGCCCCTTTTTGCCCGGAGGTGGGCTCCGATTTTTTGCTGCAAGCGTACTCTTTTGGCAAAAAGTGTTCACTAATACTACATTTTCACAGAAATCATTGAAAAATTGTGTAAAATGTCAATAAAATTTAAAAATCTTAACAATTATTACCCAATTTTTTCT
>FIZU01064415.1:0-28668 GCA_900064475.1 Pseudococcus longispinus
CCGAATGATAACAGCTGGACTTGGACAAAAAAATTTGCAGAATATTGATGGAGACGGTCTGAAACTAGATTCAAGTCCAATTTTTTTTCTTAATAGATATCAGACATAATTTTTAAATACTTGGGTACATATGTAATTATTTTTAAATTTTAATTATAATATAGAAAACATCAACACGTACTTTTTGAACAAATCTTCAGAAGACCATGGCCCCATTAATGATTTGTCAAGTGGCTCATTGTTAGCGGATGATTTTATACCAATTGTTGGTACCCAGAGTATTATTAGTACCAATAAATGTGAATAATAAAATAAAACAAAACAAACTTGTGATATTTTGTTCATTATAAGTAAAATGGTCGAAGAAAAAAATATTTATGCCACTGTATTATATGCCACATTAGGTCCTGTATGTCATGTCTAGTTATGTAGTACCTACCTACCTACATAAACTCGCATGAATTTCAGTATAGTTTGTTCGTAGTAGCTACAATTTTGAATTTTCAAAATAAAATTAGAACTTATCTGTAGATATTTACGATTAATATAGGTGATTCGGTAACTCGTTTTAAAAAATAGGATAATTTTATGTGATAAGATGAAAATCGAGTCTTAGTCCTTGATATCAGTCATGTTTTTGACCTTTTGAATCATTTCCGCAATTTTTCAATTTTCATTCTCATGACGAAATAAAAAAAATGAAAAACTAAGAACCGGCAAATGCAAACCGACACGGACCATTCACTACTTTCATTTAAATTAAATTTAAAATCAGAAAAGAAGGTGGTCAAAAATGTACATGTACCCGAATTAAAAGGTAAGGAATAACCTCGTATGCATGTGTAATTGTGTACCTACTTGAAACCATTTGATGAGCAATGAGCATTGCAAAAAATAATTACAATCTTGATTACAATAACCGGATTACCGGAAGCGGTATTTATTTTCAAATTAAATAGGTAGGTACTTACTACTTAATTTTTTTATAGCTAATTTAACACCTTTTCATTTTGTTAATGTTATCATTTTATTTAAAAATTTCTTATCATACTACATGCTAGACCCTGTGTCTGTGTCGGGGATTACTTCAGTTTTAATTATCTAATGAATGGCGCCTATAGCGTATAGTTAATGTTAATGTGCCCGACTGCCCGCTGCCGATCAGTCGTAGACCTACCTATATTATCAATTATGACTATGCAAGTAAGCGATAGGCGATAGGCAAGATATTTAATTGAAATTGTATTCAAAATCAATCATCAAACTTTTTCATCAATAATTTGAAGTGGAAGCGAAGAGAAGTGAAGCAGATGATTTGTCCATACGACAACGCTATGATTAGCTATGATATATGACACACGCTCTACACGACGTTGCCGCATTGATCAGACGATGAGACGATCACGAATGGCGGGTCGCGGGGCAACCACTCGAACAGTAACACTCGATATACAGATTGATAGCGAGAAAAATACAAATCGTTAAAACATATCGATAGTTTTCGATAAAACTGATGAAATTTTAAAAATTCAATTGCAAAACAACGAAGAAATCAAGTAAGAAATCGATAATCAACAGTGAATCGAGTTTTATCAATAATTATCCAAAGTCGGTTGTATTCAATTTATCGAAAAATTTGATGACAAATAAGGTTTTACTCACTCTCTGGTACACGGTACAGTTTCTGAATTTAGCGAATTTCTCGCTATTTTATTTACTAAGCTGTTGAATACTGTATTCGTACTACACGCAACAACCAACAACTGACAGATTACAAAGTGAACCGAATTATCCAATATGTTATCAGTTCAATACTTACAAATTACATAATCTATGATCAGAATTGAGAATTCAAAAGGCAGTAAAGTGGAAAAGTGTAGCCTTCAAGCCTGTGTGTATTTTCCGCGAATAACTCATTGATACTTTGGTCATATTTATACGAATTTTTTCAGTATTACAGTAAGTCGTTTCGTTTCTTGTTGTGCGTTAATTTGTGATAAGTGCTCTGAATTTGACGTGGAGTTAGTTTGTGATGGTGATTAAGTAACAGGTCCCATACGATTTTCGCTACACCGCTTGAAATAGATTCATTTTATCATAAAGTTTTCAAGTTCGCTGTTATCAATTCAATATGTTCAGCTGGATTAACAGAAACGATTCTAAACACGCTTTGGATCAATTCGATAGTGTTTTAGAAGGTCTAAAATCGATCTACAAACAGAAACTGCTTCCGTTGGAATCCGCATATCATTTTCACGATTTCCATTCACCTCAGCTCGATGATCCAGATTTTGACGCGAAACCGATGATATTACTCGTCGGACAATACTCTACCGGTAAAACAACGTTTATAAAATATCTCCTAGAAAGAGATTTTCCCGGTATTCGAATTGGACCAGAACCAACAACTGATCGATTTATTGCTGTTATGCACGGAGAAAAAGAAGGCGTGATTCCCGGCAATGCACTGGTCGTCGATCCTAAAAAACAATTCAGACCTCTTTCAAAATTCGGAAACTCGTTTCTAAATCGTCTCCAGTGTTCATTAGTTGATTCGCCCGTATTGAAAGGAATTTCTATCGTCGACACGCCTGGTATATTGTCCGGAGAGAAACAACGCGTAGATCGAGGATATGATTTCACCGGAGTATTAGAATGGTTCGCCGAACGAGTAGATAGAATAATTTTATTATTCGATGCCCATAAGTTGGATATATCGGATGAGTTCAGAAGATCCATCGAAGCTCTTAGAGGACACGACGATAAAATTAGAATTGTACTTAATAAAGCAGATATGGTCGATCATCAACAACTAATGCGAGTTTACGGCGCCCTTATGTGGTCATTAGGTAAAGTTTTACAAACACCAGAAGTAGCACGTGTTTATATCGGATCGTTCTGGGACCAACCATTGCGCTACGATGTTAACAGAAGGTACTGATTGTAATATTTTTATCTTGACATTTTTCAGAACATTTGGGAATTTATATTAATGCGCTTTTTTTTGTATAGATTATTCGAAGACGAAGAGCAAGATTTATTTAAAGATTTACAATCATTGCCAAGAAATGCTGCACTTAGAAAATTAAATGATTTAATCAAGAGAGCTAGATTAGCCAAGGTATTTAAATCGCTTGTTTTACTTTTAATTAGCTAAATAACTGTATTATCCTCATTGCGAGGTTTGGATAATATTTTGATGATGAATCGTTTCCTTTTTCCGAAATTTATTCGAACTTTCGTTATGCTGTTTTATAAACTCGTTAAATACGATGTGACCTGAAAATCGTTTAACAATACTTCGCCGAATGACTAATGATATTCGCGTATGCAATTGTATTTACTTTCCAGTATTATCTGCTTTACTCGTCCTATTTTTCTCGATTTGTTAGTAATTAAGTATTCGATAATACGAAGGTACAATATTGTCGTATTTATCAAGTAGTTATGCTGCTGATTCATACCTCGATGGAATTTTTCTTTTTCTATGTCATCGAGCCTCAAGGTTATTACGAATGATCAGTGACAAGTTTCATTTTTTGTCTATAATCTCCAAATCTATTTTTTTCCTCTTTAAACGGTGTTCAGTTTCTTGTGGTTATTTACAATAAAAATAAGAATAGGTATCATTCGTCCCAGTTTTCATTAAACTTATGAAAACAGTTTTTAAATTAATCTGTTGCGTGGAAAATATGGTATTATTCGTGATGTGGTGTTACATCAGTAGATATGATGACTTTTTCGAGTTTTGTCATTAGATTTATTAACATTCATGCAATTAGAGACAGATTTGTAGAAAGATGCGTTCTTTAACGTTCATTCAGCACTTGATATAAATAAAAATGCAATTAATATGTCAGTCGTTAATTTGTGAAAACGTTCTCATAGCCGGCATTTATTCGAATTAAATGAATTGGACGTGTTTCGTGTTTGCAATGCAAGCTATCATATAAGTTTAAACTGGTTTGCTGCATCGCTTTACAAGACTAAAGAAATTACGATTTGGTTATCTAAATTGATACGAATAGCACCTTTATAAACATAGAATGCTTTTTATTGAATACTCTTCAATCGACATTATTATTTACATGGTGGGCGTTAAATCTAATTAAAAACAGTTGATTCGTTTCGTTCAAGGTCCTGAAGCTCGATTGTAAATTGTAGGATATGCATAGGATATGCGAGCATGAAAACTATTAGGACAAAATTCAATGTATTATTTATTTTTAAGTACGATGAAGAAACAGTAGGAACATCATGAAGGCAAATTTTTCATGATTTGCAAATGTTCTTATTTTACTAACGAAGTAATCTTTTTTTCCTCAAGGTTCACGCATATATTATCAGTTCCTTAAGAAAGGATATGCCTTCGATGTTCGGTAAAGATGGCAAGAAAAAAGAGTTAATAAAGAATTTGAACTCTATATACGAACTTATTCAACGCGAACATCATATATCACCAGGCGATTTTCCAGATGTTAAGAAAATGCAGGTTGGTGTTGTAAACATCTGGTGTACCAGAAATTTTACCATAAATATTAAATTGAATAAATTTCCGATAAGTTATCAATTACGAAAAATATATCAACGAGTTTTGTTTATCTATTGTATTTCCCTTGTGTTTGATTATCTTTCGTTTCCAGGAAGCCCTGCAGTTTCAAGATTTCACAAAATTCCAGTTGATAAAACCACGTTTGTTAGAAGTGGTAGATAAAATGTTAGCTGAAGATATCGCTCGATTAATGGCGTTGATTCCTTTAGAAGAAAATGTCACTACTACAGAACCTATGGTTAAAGGTAAAAACCAACTTTTCAGAAATTCAATGAACCATTATTTTTTCGGACGTAGATATATTTTAATATTTTATTCAATTATTCACATAGGAGGTGCATTCCAAGGAGTTCAAGATACGATTAGTCCATTTGGGTATAAACGAGGCGAAGGCACGGATGCTGGTAAAGGCGAACCGGAATGGATTGTTGGCAAAGAACGATATAAATACGATTCAGTATTCGAAACATTAAGCCCTATCGATGGAAAAATTACGGGCACAAGTAAGTTTTCACGGAATTGTTCATTCAGTTTGATAAATTATAATCTTTCAACATTTTTATTATTGCGCAGATGCGAAAGCCGAGATGGTCAAGTCGAAATTGCCGAATTCAGTTTTAGGAAAAATTTGGAAACTGTCGGATATCGATAAAGATGGACTTCTAGATGCCGATGAATTCGCATTGGCGATGTATCTCATTGAAATTAAGCTGCAAGATCACGATTTACCCTCAGAACTCCCAGATCATCTAATCCCACCTTCGAAAAAAGATTTATAATCGATGTCTCTAACGAGTATTATTAGTAATTGCCAATTTTTACTAATTAACCAGTTATTTATTTGGAAATTGAATTAAATTTTTTTTAAACATAATTTTTTATGTGAAACATTTTTTTGGCTGTGTTATGTTAGATAAAGAAAAGTACGTGAAAAAATATTTCAGTATTTTTTTGTTACTCAACCAAATACATAATAATGTTTGACTTCGAACTCTTCTGTTATTTCCTGCGTTTTACAACTTTCTCTAAACGAATAATTCACGAGCTTATTTTGAGCTTTTGTTATTTAAATACTATTTTTCCAATATTTTTAAAATTGTATTTTTTTTGTGTTTCATTCGTGATTTTCTATCTTAAATTTAACCTGATTGATATTCGAGGTAATACAATGCACAAAAATTTTTATTCCAGTTTGTATTATAATCGATTTTTTTTAAGTAGGAAATTACCACGTGTCACTTGCTTCTTATTTTATTTATATTATTTATTTCATTTATGTTATTCAGTTATGTATTGTTTATTTGAAAATACGTAATATAATTTAGTTTTTGTTGAAGATATTTTTCTTATTATTTGCATTTTTCGTTATTATTTTTGTTTTATCTGGAAATGAACTTGGAATGATAGAAGAAAAAACATCGTTAAGATTCTGTATTGATATACACAAAAAAAACAAAAATTTACATGTAATATATAACATGAACGGTAGGTATAATTTACATGTAAAATATCGGATCAGGAGTGGTAGGTTAGTTGTAACTGATTACCCGAAGAAGGAGCATTTTGAATAGCTAAATTACGCTCGTTATTTCTACTGCTCGTAGGCAATAATAATTGAGAGAATGTATTTACAGAATTATTGCTTCTTAAAATTAGAGTGGAGTCAGCAATTTTACAACTGTTCTGTTCAAAAGGATCTTTCCTCAAAATAAAACTCTGTTCGTAAACGCCAACTAGTTTTCCTCGACCATGATGCAAAGTGCCACTGGCGACAGCATAAATTAACCCGTGACTATCGGTTTTACCGCGGACACCTTCGGGGGTAAGATTTGGATTAAATGATAGCTGGTGTTCTCGTCGTAGATCTGACAATAATCTTAAAGCGTCAATCACAGATTCGCCCGTTTGTTCTATATCTTCTTCTTGTCCTTTAATTTGGATCATCAATTTACACTCTTCAAAAAAATGGGATTGATTTAATCCGTGTAAATATCCACCAGCAGGATTGTTTAATAATTCGTAGAACATTTTCGCAAAATTAACCATGAAATCGTCAAATGCCAGAGAATTTACTTCCTTTAACAGCTGACGAGAAGCAATTGCTTCTGAATACGGGGACGTATTAGGTTTCGGTGAATTGTTATATAGTTGAAGTGAATTGTTTGGTTGCATAGAATTTGGTTGGCTCATCATATTGTGTCCGGAATACTGTAGGCCTGCAGCTTGACCCGAATTAGCAAATGGTATCGTAGGAACACATTGTATAGCTTGCGAGTTAAATTGACTAAAGTTGTTCGGAGGTTGTTGCGCGTAATGTGATGGAGCTAAGTTGCAAGATTGGTTCGGGTACATTTGATTATTCATAGATGTATTACCCATGTTAGAAAAATTATTATTCATCGATGGATTCATACCTGATGACGGGCAAGTTTCTCTTTTTGCATTAGAAATTATATTTTGACCACCCATATTCATACCATTTTGTTGTAACGAGGTTGGTACAGGGAAATTCCATTCTGAATATAATATTTTATAAATAAGTTCTTCTTTATTTGCAGTTCCAGGAGCAGGAACATTCAACTCGTGAAGATATTTCAACAGCACCGCAGCAGTTACTTTTTTGTTGTTCATAAAATGGTGTAATGATTCGGCATGTAAAAGAATACACTTGACGGCATCTTCGCGAGATGTAGGGGCTATTCTTCCATTAGTAAGAGCGCAAGCTATGCTTTTTAACCGGGTGTCGTTTAAAACTGATGAAGAATGGGTGAAATGTAACAGTGCTTTCTTCTCTTGATCAGTCAACATTATTTCTTGGTAATATACGGTATATCCGATACGTTAATACTTCATACACGACTAGAGGTACCTAGGAAGCAGAGTTCTGCGTTACTTGGCATACTTATAGAAATTGCTAGTTTAAAGATTATGTATTCCTTACATGTAACTTACTTTTTTCGAATCAGTGAAGTTCTAAGAACGAAACCATATCTTCACACAAACGACTCTAATATAGTTCTTTTAGATAATAAGTTAACATTAATAATTTATACCAATTTTAATAATCAAAATAAGATTAATTAAAATTTTACTTTGGCGTGTTTTCGAGATTTTTCCCTAAAAAATTTTTTGTTAGAGTTGAATTTTTTGATAAGAATATGGATGGCGGAAATTTGCTGGAAATTTGTTGATTGTTGTTGGTTTGTAAACTTTTTTAGTTCAAAGAACAAATTTAATTTTTTTTTGAAATATCAAACTATGCTGAAATATTTTATTGTTTTTAAATTTTAATTTTACATAAATATCGAAAATTTAAACAGTTTTTCAAATATAAGATCCAAATTTAAAAAAAATGAGAAAATCTGATTATCTTTTTGAAGAGGTTTATAAGAAGAAAGCACGAAGCCAATCAAACGATACACGTGTTTCTTATCACAGGTAATCACCAATAACAAAATGAAAAAATTTCAAAATTCCAAATTTTGAATTTTTCGGTGTTCATCATTTGTATCAAATTTTATTTAATCAATCAAAAAATTCTATCCGTTTAGGGCAATCTCTTACGATCAAAATGTATTTCTAACTTTTGAGTGTGATCTTAACATTTATTTCAAATAATTGAAAGTAAGTTCTGTTTTCAACTGTTGCATTTTACATAAATATTCAATTTTACTCAATTTCTTTAAAATTTCAGATGTCACGTTACTTCGAGGTAAATGTTGACGAATTATATAAAGACCAAACCGAAAAAGCTCCGGGTATCGATGGCAAAACTTTAACTACTAAAAAACTCAGAATAAAGAAGCGTCGTCAGCTTCGGTTGCAAAAACAACAGCTCAGAAAAACAGTAGAAGATGGTAAAATTTCGAAGAAAAATACCAAAACAGATGGAGAGAAATTAGTAGACGAAAAAAGAATCCAGTATTATAGCCGAGGGGAAGGTCTTCATAATGTGGATAACGTAAAAACAAATTTTTTCAAAAAAAAGTTGATTGCAAAAGAGAAAAAAATAGACTGGGCTTCAGAACAATCTGCTAGAGCCGAATTATTGCTTACCGAAGAAGCTGGGTATTGTTTTTTTTTAAGTTTTTATGAATTTTTTTCTATCATCTTGTAAATTGATTCTGAGAACTTTTTTTATAGTTTCATCGTTCCTGATGATGGTGAAAGAACATCCGGTATCAAGCAATCTCAAATCACCGATTCTGTAGATATAGCCAGTCGTGCAAAACATTTCAATTTGAATTTAAATTTCGGACCTTATCGGTAACCATTAATCAAATAACAATTATTACCTAATAATATTTAATAATACGTACTTAAATTTCATTAAAATTGTCAACATTTTTCAGAACGAATTTCTTTCGAAATGGAAGACATTTATTAATTAGTGGACGTAAAGGACATATTGCCTGCCTCGACTGGGTCACTAAATTTTTAAATTGTGAAATAAATGTAATGGAAGAAGTTTATGATGTACAGTAAGTAATGTTTATGTTTTTGCACATTTGACAAAATATATTGGAAATAATGAATTATGTATTTTCGCAGATGGTTACACGTCGAAACACTATTTGCTGCGGCTCAAAAGAAATGGCTTTATATTTATGATAATAAAGGTGTTGAAATACATTGCGTCAAAGGGATTAACAAACCTTTGCGATTAGAATTTTTACCATATCATTTCTTGCTGGCTTCTGGAGTAATTATATTTTTTCATTAATTTTTCTTCATATTTTCATGCAAAATGAGTGATTAATTATGTCAATTATTTGTTATTGCAGAGTGATGAAGGATATCTTACTTGGCTCGATGTGTCCCTAGGTACTATTGTATCGCAGTTTAATGCAAAGTTGGGTCGTTTATCCGTAATGACTCAAAATCCTTATAATGCGGTGATTTGTACTGGGCATAATAAAGGTAAGTTGAAAACGAAAATTATTTTTAGAAATTGTACATTGAATCAATACATATTTGAATTTGAAAATTTTCAGGTATCGTTAGTATGTGGGCGCCTAATTCGAAACAACCCATCGCCAAAATGCTGTGTCACAAAACTGCTCTTTCTGGAATTGCCATAGATGCTCGAGGATTGTACGGGTTTTTTCTCATCACCAAAATACCATTCATTAACAAAAAGTGATAAATTTTTTGAAATTTTCAGGTACATGGCTACGAGTGGAGTTGATCACACTATGAATATTTGGGATATACGAAATTTGAAGGGTCCTCTACAAAAATATTGGCTTCATTCTTCTGCTTCAAATTTAGCTTTTAGCCAAAAATCATTTCTGGCTGTCTCTTTAGGCAATGTAGTTGAAGTAAGATAGTTCTCGACACTTGAGTCCAATTTTCAGTGTTATTTATTTTCAAGGGTTCTTAATGGATTTGTTAATCATTTACAGATTTATAACGATTGTTGTACTACTAATGCTAAATATCCGTATTTAAGACATAGACTCTTCCGCCCAGTTGAAGATATTCAATTTTGTCCTTACGAAGATGTGCTAGGCATTGGGCATCAAGAAGGCTATACCAGTATACTGGTTCCTGGTAATAATAAATTCCTTAAATATATTTGATTTTGGTGCAATATTTATTGATTAATTTATTATATCGTGTTTCATTATTATGCTTTCAGGAAGTGGTGAACCGAATATTGATGCTTTGGAAGCTAATCCATTCCAAAATAAAAAGCAAAGACAAGAGGCCGAAGTTAAAACCTTGTTGGAAAAGGTATTTTAAAAACTACCTATATGAATAATTTTCTGTCTAAATGTGAAATTCGTGTAATATAATTGTTATTTTTGTACAGATCCAACCGGAAATGATCACTCTTGATCCATTTGATATCGTCGCAGTTCATGTGCCTACGTTGAAAGAGAAAATTGACGCTAGAAATCGATTGATTGTAAGAGAAAATATTTTTAAAATAATTTAGATTGCGATCATTTGACTAGGTATGAATAATGCAATCTTATCGACATTCATTTTTTCAGCATTTGAAACCAACTAAGATAGATCTTCTCCCACGAAAGAAGAAACGCAAGATTGATGCATCTAAAGTCAAAGAAATTATTCGAGAAGAGAATAAAAAGGTTTTTTTTTTTCAGTTCTGCTCTAATTTATAGAATATGATATTCATTTTGTTTTAAATTGAAATCTTTTTTTAGGAATTCTTCAAAATGAAAAATGCTGCTTTATCTCAGAATTCTTCAGAATCAGTTGAACAAGATAATGTCGAAGGAGCTGATGAAACCAATGAAATAATTAGCGTACTTGATCGATTCAAAGCGAAGAAAAAACGATGATGTAATTTTACCAATAAATGTTTTGTATTTATTTAGAAATTCTCGACATCTCTTCTCTTTTATTCAATCTTTCTTTGAAACTGATCGTAATTGAAAAATAATGAATTTAAAATGAAAATTGAATAAAAAGAAAAATAACAAACGTGAAGCAGTAACTAGCGCTCGATTAGAAAATAATGGAAAGTGGCAAGGGCTGGGATTTTCTGCTCCTGGCCTGAGTTTTAATGCGGTAGCGCATCGTTGTCTGGTCAAAAAAATGATAAGTGAATCAAGAAATTTTTCATGTTTTTCGATTTTACGACTTTTTCTCATTTTTGAATACGGAAATATGAAATTGTGAAAGATTTTAAAATATGTTTCATATTTAATAATGAATTATGTAAGTATTTCTACGTTTTGAATGAGTTTTGGTGATTCTTAAGTTGACCTAACCATCGTTAGTGTAGATCATTCAAATGGCTATCGCTCAGTAATATGTTGCAATTGTTATTTTTATTGCAGTGTATGACGTGAATGATGAAAGTTCTGAGAGTGATTTCTATTTTTGTTGTATAAATGTTCACTTATTTAATTGTAGATATTCTGCCAATCGTATGGACATGACTGATCTTCTATCTATACGTACTGCTCATGTTATGCCTTTTGTTTTACAGGCTTACCTTCCCGAAGGTACCATCTGTAGCAGTTTAACTGATGACATCTGTGAATGATATCAGCGATATGTCGACTGTAAGTAGACGAGATCTTAGTAATGCCGATTGTTACAATAGTTTAATGATTTGTCACTCTTTTATTTTAGTCAAGGTTCGGTGTTTGGTGAGCTACCAGTTGATAAATCTTTGTGTTTTTATTTCAGGTATGCTGATTCTTTCATCATCAAAAGTACTATAATTTTAATCCTTGAAACTTGGTTGCTCGATTGCCAGTATTCTACAAAATGTTCGCCGTTCCTATCAATAACCCGGTTGTTTACCATCTGGCGCAGATACCATTGAATATTGCCTGCTGGAAATCAAGATCTAACGGTCAGCTTTATCGTAATCAAATTAATCAACGCACTGAACAACCATCTCAATCGTTTAAAGAAATTGCAAAGCAACTCAATTTAACTCCAGTAATATTCAGTCATGAAAGTACGTTTTCGGTCAATATTCTTGGATGCCAAAAGAAAAATACCCATAGTCACTGGAAACAGTCGTTTATTTCGGGTAGTTCTTTTTCGGACAATAAACAAGGTTTAGATAAAAATTCATAAGATTCCTGTCTTATTTCATTGCATTATGGGCAAAACAAAAACTCTACTTCAATGCTCAGCTCAAACCACAGAAGGTTATTTAATCAGCAAATTCGAACATTTAAAACTGAAAGATCGATTAAAGCGGATTCTATGAGAGGAAGTTCTATTTCTTCTCGTATTAAAGACATATTCCCATTGGAAGGAACTTCGGCTACAATTTTAGGCAAAACAAATTTGGCGAATAAGTTCTTGAAAACGGATAATTTAACCGATGAAGAAATGAATAAACTCAAAGTTGCTTTTGCTGAAGGATACGCAGCTGGTCAGAGTAAACATAACAGAGCGATCAAATTATTAAAAGCTCTTCAAAGTTTTCTCCTAGTGGTCCTAATAGTGTTAGGAGTTGCGACTATAATGGCCTCAGCCAGTGGTACGGTATTCAAACTGCAGCTTGGAAATCAAGTCGAAGTAGACGCTCAAGAAATTGATATAACTTTCGACGATGTCAAGGGTGTCGATGAAGCTAAACAAGAACTTAAAGAAATCGTCGAATTTTTAAAAAATCCTGAAAAGTTCTCGGCATTAGGCGGTAAACTTCCGAAAGGTGCACTATTAGTAGGACCACCGGGAACCGGTAAAACATTATTAGCTCGAGCTGTTGCTGGCGAAGCTGGTGTTCCTTTTTTCCACGCCGCTGGTTCAGAATTCGATGAAATATTGGTCGGACAAGGCGCTCGTCGTGTTCGTGATTTGTTCAGCGCCGCTAAAAGCCGAGCACCTTGTGTAATTTTCATTGACGAAATTGACGCCGTTGGAGGTAAACGAACCAATTCAGTCTTACATCCGTACGCTAATCAAACAATTAATCAGTTACTATCTGAAATGGATGGTTTTCATCAAAACGAAGGAGTCATTGTACTTGGAGCCACTAATCGAAGAGAAGATCTGGATAAAGCGTTGCTTAGACCGGGTCGTTTTGATGTGGAAGTTCACGTAAATGTTCCTGATTTTACTGGTCGAAAAGAAATCTTAGAATTATATCTGAAAAAAATACAATGCCGTGATATCGATATTGATCTATTAGCCAGAGGTACCACTGGTTTCACTGGTGCTGATTTAGAAAATATGGTAAATTTGGCCGCTTTAAAAGCTGCTATTGATAATGCCAAATTTGTATCGATGAAAGATTTAGAAAACGCTAGAGATAAAGTTATCATGGGTCCAGCTCGTAAAAGTCGTATTCCAGATGAAGAAGCGAATGAAATTACTGCTTATCATGAAGGAGGTCATGCTCTTGTTGCTCACTATACAAAAGATTCCCATCCTATTCATAAAGTAACCATCATCCCTCGTGGTCCATCGTTAGGACACACAGCTTACATACCGAAAAAAGAAAGCTATCACACTCGTAAATCCGAATTGTTAGCCACTATCGATACAATGATGGGCGGCAGAGCAGCCGAAGAATTGATTTTCGGTTCAGATAAAATTACCTCAGGCGCAGCAAGCGACTTGAAACAAGCCACTGCTATCGCTACTCATATGGTGAAAGAATGGGGTATGTCTGAAAGAGTTGGACTCAGAACTTTCGATAACAAAGATGGTTCGTTAATTAATGTCAACGAATTGAGTCCTAGCACTACGGAAGCAGTTGATCAAGAAATTAGAAAAATTCTTCACGATTCTTACGAACGCGCCAAGGCTATTTTAAAAAGCCATGCTAAAGAACATAAACAATTGGCAGAAGCTTTATTAAAGTATGAAACCTTGGAAGCTGACGACGTGAAAGCCATCCTAAGTCCTAGAAAAGACGCTGAGAGATTATAATTTTTTTACGTTGGTTCAACATAATTAGTAATTATAAATTTTAACTTGGAAATTTTTTCTCCAGTGTCGAAAATGTATAAACGATGATGAATATTGTGATATTTATTTCCTCATAATTCAGTTTTTACATTTTGATTTATTAATCAACATAGGTGGGAAATTATCCTACCTTATTTTGGTTCGTACTGGTATTTTTTTTTGTTTCCCTGTAATCATTTTTTTTTTTAACGAGTAGTAAAACTTCCATCTATGTATAGTTTTGAGGAGATTGAAAATTGTTTGCCTAGATACTATTGCTTGTAGAATATTCGTGAAGTATTTTGTATAATAAACAACTGTAAAATAAATTTCTTCGTTTAATTTTTTTTTTCATTTTTAAATTCATTTGTTTGAATAAATTGAAATATTTTAAAGCCAATAAACTGAAAATTAAACGAGGTTGGTTGTTTCGAAAGTTGTGTAAAACACGAAATATTTCTCATAACCCTGTACAATATAGATAAGTATGTCCTGATCCTGAATATGTAATACTTAATTACTTATATACTTATCTAATTGTTTGGGGTTTTAGATTTCAACAGTACATAAAGAGGGTCTCTCATTTCTTTAAAAAAAAAAAACTCGTAACTAATTGTTACTATTCTCGTATATTGGTTTTGTTTATTAAGAAATGTATTGCCCACGAAGTTATTATGATTAGGTGGAGACTTAGTGGAGACATGCCAATGAATGGGTTTTAAGCCAAGGAAAATTTATTTTAAAAAATTGTTTTATCTCAGCCATCCGATAGATGTACTTTCAAAATTGTAGTAGAATCGATGTCTTCAACATTTATTAATAATTATAGGTTTTTCCGTGATGAATTAGATACTTAGGCTGCACTAGAAATTTTTAGAATACAGGCAGTACAGTGATTTCAATTACTTTTTTCTGTAATATGAGAAGCATGAGGTTAAAATAAGATAACGGGCCTATATCACTGCATCCGTATTCCACGCTTGTAGGAGCTGATGCTGAATGAAAAACAAAAAACAGGTATATACCTACACTACCTGTTCAACATGAGGATCAATGACCATCTTGCCATCTCGGTATAGAGTGTAAACCAGAATGAATGCAATGAATGTGATATGTTCATCGCTGTCATAACTTTTGGTACTTTCACCTCACTTCGTCCATCTCCCGTTCCATCGTTTTCATTTTAACCTTTATAAAGTAGTGACCGCGGAATCAGTACCGGTGACTTAACCTTCATTAAAATTTGAAATATTTCGGGTGTTTAAAATTGAATTTAAAGATATTCGTATTTTTTCAAAAACTCGAATCTGTGCCGGAAAAGTTCGAGATTGTTTTTTAAAAAATCGCAAAATTGGAATAAATCGAAGCTACTTGTTCCTATTTTCTCAACGTACCTACAACCACTTGTTTCATTCGTGTTGGTCGAGGTAGACTTGTTTCTTGATCTTGAAATCGACAAGTGTTTGTTGTTTATCGTAGGTACTTAATGACTATCGGTCATAATGGATTAAATTAATTTTTTTCGCAATTTTATAAAATCAACTTCTTCCTCAATTTTTCAAACGAAACTCATTTTTCAATACTTCGATGGATATTTTTTCGGCTATCGGATCGGCATTTCTATTGTATATATTCTCGTATACTGCCATATTATTAGTTTCTGATTGCGATGTGAGGTTATTATTTGCGTCGATATTTGGTCGCAGGAAATTACGTATGTATTATCTACTTCCTTTATAAACATTCCATGTTTACTGCTATTTTACAATTTACTGATAACTTGAATTTTGAGTGATATGCCTAATTGAGATTTTAAATCGTTTACTTATGACTAATATTACGGTGCTTAACTGAATATAAATTTTTTCAGGCGAATTTAAAGGTAAAGTGATATGGATAACGGGTGCTTCGAGTGGTATAGGAGAATACATAGCTGTTGGACTGGCTTCTTACGGAGCTAAGTTAGTTTTAACAGCTAGAAATGAAGTCGAATTACAAAGAGTCAAGACTAGATGTTTGGGTAAGTGATTTGATTTTCTAGCTAACTGTTTTCTGACTCATTTCCTCGCAAAACGAATTACCAAATTTTATATTTTCAGAAAGCGGAAAACTATCTTCGGAAGATGTACTCGTTTTACCCATGGATATCACAGACATTAGTAAACATCAATCGGCATTTGATAAAGTTTTACAGCATTTCAATCAGGTACGAGTATTACAGGTGTAAAAAAAAAGTCACACGTCGCTAAATTATGATAATTGAGTTATTATTTGCACTGTGTTATAATGACATAACTACATTTTTGTCAAATTGTCGAATTCCTTAAATTTTTAATAACCTAATTACAGGGTTGTCGGATACACAGTTATACAGTCCACACACACCGCTTATATTAACTTCATAATGACAACCTAAATTATGGTATCATGCTTTATATTACGAACACCTGCTTAGTACCACTAGGGCCACTCATGTGAAACCATAATTTTTACATGAATTACATGATCCTTGACAATGGTGTTATATTTTATAGTCGCGCTATTTTACGAGCTTACGTTCTTTTGAATTAAATATGACTGGAATTTCCGTTTCAGTTTCATCTAAACTGGAAATTATAATTACTTACGTGTTCTTAAAATAAATATAGGTGTAGTCCTACTGCACTTGACACGAAACTTTTAAATTTGAAGAGATTTCTTTAATTTCCAAAATATTTTGCTATTTACCGGTGAAATTTTTAATGTTTTAGCTGGATATCTTAATCAATAACGCTGGAAGATCTCAAAGAGCGGTGTGGGAACATATAGAATTACAAGTGGATCGCGAAATGTTCGAATTGAATGTATTTTCGAATATCAATTTATCACGTATTGCTTCGAAATATTTCTTGGAACGTAAAGAAGGACATATTGTTTTAACATCCAGCATAGCAGGTCTAATACCGGCACCTTTCTCTCCCACTTACAGCGCAACCAAATTTGCTCTCCATGTTAGTATGAGTTGAATCATCTGAACCATTTATAAAATATGATTTTATTCATTTATTTATTTTACTAGGGATACTACGGATCATTGTTTCGAGAAAAAGTAGGAAAGAATTTGAAAGTGACAATTTTATGCCCCGGTCCAGTATTTTCTAATTTGTTGCCTGCCTGCTTCACAAATGTTGCCGGAGAGGTAAATTCAAAAAAAATTAATTTTAGGCTTATATTTTTTCAATTTTTCAAGCGTATTTAATTGATTTTCGTTACAGAAATTTGGAGAAACGCATTCGGCCAGTGATTCAAGAATGACCACAGAACGTTGCGCTTTTCTGAGCAATATCGCAATTGCGAATGATTTGTATGAAGTGTGGATGGCCAAATTCCCGTTATTGTTGATCACCTACATAAGCGTATTTTGTCCTAGTTTCGCCATGTGGTAAATATTCAGAAACTTTTTAAAACCACTCGTTTCAAGTCTTGAATACAAAATTTTGCACGTATTATTTTTTATAGGATGTTCAAGAGAGTCGGAGCAAATGCAGTACAACGATTGAGGGATAACAGAGTGACAGTACAAAATCCTTAATTCGATTTCTTTTCGTTGGCGAGCCAAAGATGACTTAATCGTAAATGAGTATAATTTCGTTTCAACAAATTCGTAAATCTTGCAAGATTTATGGGTTGACAAAACAAATTACGCAAGGTGCTATTTTTTATCAAATGTTTTTAAGTGCTGTTGTATTGATATTTTTTCTCTGTTAGAATAATGTGTAGGTATACTTAATGTGCTGTTTGTTTTTTAATCAATTATTTTAATTGTATTGTTCTTTGTTTTTTTTACTCAAATCATGTTATTGTATGAAACATTAAATTCACAATTTAAAATTTGAAAAACGCACATATTATTTTTACTACTTGTTACTCTCCTTTAAAACCCGGACGAACTGCTAGAAATTAAAAGTGAAAAAAAAACAAAATAAAACTAGAAAACATTTTTAATTAAAACAAACAATATTCTTGATCGTATTCGTTTATATTTACATGGATTCGATACAATTTCAGTTTTCTTGCAGTTCTTTTTGACGAACTTCTTTTCCTTTTAAAATAGCTTGTTTGAATAAATTTAGATACAATTGTACAGCGGATGGAGTATCATCATTTCCAGGTATGGGATACGTCACAATGGTAGGGTCACAGTTACTATCTACAATCGCTATAGATGGTATATTCATTTTTGCAGCCTCACTCACTATTTCGTGTTGATTTAAGACATTATTTAGAGAGTTCAAAACTATAACTAAATCAGGAAGTCTAATGGTGCCTCCAAAAAGATGTGTTGAATTGGTAAATAACCCCCTTCTCCAATACCTTGTTTGAGCATATTCTTTAGATTCAATAGCAGTTTGTTCTACCATTTGACAATGTTGAGGATAATGACTAGCAAATAAAATGATTCCACCTCTATAAGCTATATGCGCGGATATGTTCAGTGCTTTTCTCAAATGTACTGCGGTCTGCTCTAAATCAAATATTATATGATCGAATCGCGATCCAAAAATGTAAGGAGTCATTTTTTCATTCATTGAACCAATTTTATGACCGAGATGAACTCTTGCATCGAATAAATCTTTGATGGTGAATAAATTCTGTACCTCGAAAAAATCGGGATATCTCAGCGGATTTACAAATTTCGGTTCAGATTCATCTGAAATTAAAAATCGTTGACCTTAAAACAAAATTAACAGAAATAGCATGTCCATAGACAAGATCATTACCGGCATTGGCGGTGTTTTGAGCCTCTGTGGCAGGTAATGCCGAGAAAGATTTCACTCCAGATGTTTTGTACGTTCTACGATGAGATATATTCGTTAATACCTTTTGGTCAAAAATTGAATGATCTCCTGGAAATTATTCAAATGAGATACTTTCTGTTATTCTACGATATATAATTTAGGTAAAATTAACCATGCAAAATTCACTTACTACAAATATTTTTCAATATTTTACAAAGCATACTGAATCTGACTTTTTGTCAATTTTCAAGCAGATGAAATAGATGTAGATTTAGAAACAAGAATTTGTAGTTTATCGCCGTAATATTTAACCTGGAAATGGAAAAACTAGGAAAAACCTACAATTTTCACTTTCATTATCATTTTTTGATTTTTATTTTTAAATCCAAAGATAAATTGATTCAGAATAAAAATTTTGGTGATAATTTTCACGAATCGTGACAATGCTGCATGCATACTCACGGTCTCACGCGTTCTCACGGTTTCAAGTTCCACATGTGACGTGACGACTCACTCGAGAAAGAACTGCTTTTATTTATCTGTGACTATTTTCATACCAAAATTTGAAATGAATGCTGTTGTGAATTTGTAACGGCCGCGAGTTTTCTTTCACTTTTTGCTACTTCGATTAAAAACATATTTTATTTTCAAGTTTTGAAATGCGAAATGGTGAAATTTTTATCGAAAATAGTTGATATTGAAGAGTGAATTCTTGTGTATGCTATTTTATTTTATGCGGAAGAAATCGTTGTAATTTATAAACCATGTCGGCAAAATCAGAACAAGACATTTATAACCTAAAAGTAGAAGAAATAAGGTAAAAGTTACACTTTTCAATTTCCTTCAACTTTTTTTACATTATATTTTTCGTCTTGATAGAAACAACTTTTACGAAAAACTACGAGGAAAAGAAAAAGAGTTTTGTTCCTCAATAGAAGGAGTATGGTTGACCATGTTTGATAAGAATATTGAAGTTGTAAACGACCGATATGAAACTGTATATCATCATCTTTCCGTAAGTAATATTGTCTTCTTGAAAGCGAAATTATCGGTCTGTTTATAACGTTACTTTGAGTTAATCTACATAATAAATTGATTGTTCTTGAATCAGAGCCTGTACGATGAAATGCTAGAAGAAGAAGTTGTAGAAGTTCAAGATCTTCGAAAATCTCTCGAAAATTTGATAGCTGAAAGTGAAGCATTGAAAACTGTATGTCAACTACAGATGTACATTTATGATACTTGCTCGTCAAATGAAATAAAATGTAAATTTGAATATTTTCAGGAGTTGTCGTTGAATATTCAACTTCCTTTCAAAGTTGATATCGATGGTACTGGTATCAAACAACAAAAGGAAGATTTAGAAGAATTTCTTGAAAAGTACAAGAAAATCCGAAATGAACGTATTCTTTTACTGAAGGACTATTTGAAACAAGTATATTATGTTTTTTAGTTGTATTGTTACTTGTTTTGATCTTTATTTGTTCCTGAAAGGGAATTGTGAATTATGTAAACTTACAAATATTTCATTGACAATTTTCTGTTTAGGAAAATGACTTGTGTGATAAGTTGGGAGCGAAACCTTTTTATCACTTGTTCAGCGAAGTACCTTCAGAAGCTAAACTTGATGAAATCAGAATTTATTTACGTGACTTGGAAAAAGAAAAGGTAAATTTTAAATTAAAATTTTAAAATTCCACAGCTGTTACCCGAAATTTTCTGATTACAGGAAAAACGATACGCGATATATGTTCAAACTGCGAGCGAAATTGACGAATTGATGGAACAATTGGAAATTTCCCACTTCTCAAATTTCGAAAAAATGGCTTTAGACAAAGAAAAAGAATTTCAGTTATCTGAAAAAAACATGGAAATGTTGAACGTAAGGTTGAAATAACTGTAAAGTATTGTTACTAAATGTTATTTATAATTTCTTCTGTAAAATCTATTAGGAATGGAAGAATCGGTTGGTTGATCAAGTTGAGGAACAAAACGAACGTATCACACAATTGAGAGAGAAAATTGGTGTATTATGGGATAGATTGGATATAGATCACGATGAACGAGAGAAATTTATTGTACGAACCGCTAAGAAGTCGAATAAATCAGTGTTGAAAGAAGTATGCTAATAATTTTCTCAAAACTATGTTTTATCCATCCATATCGATGTTAATTATCTTTTTATTTATAGTTTCGCAATGAATTGGAACGGTGTGAAGAATTGAAAAAAGCAAACATCGAAACTGTTATTTTACGTTTAAGAAATGACATCGTTGATCTATGGGATAGATGTCATATTGGTGAAGAAGAACGAAATGTTTACTCTGATTTCAGGTCTACTGATTTTAATGAAGAATTATTAGAATCGCACGAACGTCAAGTGTCACAGTTACTGAAATTTTACGAAGAAACTAGGTAAAAAATCTCAATCTTGATGCATTTTCTGAGTGAAATTTTTTCTTATAAATGAATGATTTTTTTCCAGTAATTTATATGCTTCGGCAGAGAAATGGTTTGAATTATGGAACAAAATGCTTCTTTTGGAGAATCAGAGCAATAATATCGAACGATTGAATAACCGAGGAGGTCAATTACTGAAAGAAGAACGTGAAAGAAAACAAATCCAAAAGGTTAGAGTTTGTGAAATTGAATTCTTCATTTTTTCAACATATTTTAATCTATTTGTAATTTTTTAGGAACTACCAAAAGTGGAAACCAAATTGGAAAAACTTGTAAAAAAGTTCGAAGTCGCTCATAATAAACCATTTTTATACAACGGAATGCCTTTGATGGTAACGATTTCTGAGTATTGGGATAATCGTAGAATGGAGAAAGAAAATGAAAAAGAAGTTAGAGTAAGTTTCTTGAAATATGCCTCGGGATACGAAAACCTGAGTGTAATGAAAAGTTGAATGTTGAATTCAATTCTTTTTTTTTCATCAGA
Organism: Pseudococcus longispinus; assembly: GCA_900064475.1. Lineage (NCBI taxonomy): Eukaryota > Metazoa > Arthropoda > Insecta > Hemiptera > Pseudococcidae > Pseudococcus > Pseudococcus longispinus. The sequence continues at coordinate 21,668 of FIZU01064415.1, forward strand.
AAGTCCAGAATGCTACCTCAAAAGTTACTCCCTTGAAGCACGTGAATCGTACTCAAACTACCACTGCGACGAGTTCGGCTATTTCAAGTCGAAAACGTGTCAGACCATTAACACCTGTTGAAAATGTAACATCCCAAAAACAAACAGTTAGAAGGCAGTTGAAAGTGAGTAATAAATCTCGATCAAATCGCTACTACAAAAGTGTTATAAATAATAATGTATTAATGTATATTTAATATCCATCAGATGACCAAATCGAAGACAGACACCGTGAATAGACGTAGATCACGTTCGCACGATCCTGCAGCACGATATGGTTCCAATTTGAATTTGCGCTCTAATTCTGCTAATTCGTCTGTTGTTTCATATGCCGGATTTCAAGTATGATTTTTATTACAATTGTGTAATTTTTTATGCTGAATTTTGAATTGCTTCGCTTCGATTTCCGCAGCATTTTTTGAGTAGCGTAGTTTTGAAAGCTTAGCTTTAATTGGGCATATTACTTTTATGTAAAAAAAAAAAAACGTAAATTTTTGGAGCGGCTTTTTATTTTATCATCCCTGAAATATTCCCGTGGTAGATTGAAGTATGGCGAACTTCATGGAATAACACATTTTTAAAATTTTGTTTAGCCTGCCGCTCATAAAAAAAAAATTACTGTAAAATGATGTTTCAGAACAGCGTACATGTTTGCCCCGTTTCCACTCCTTTAATATCCATGAATGAATCACTCTAGTAAATTCAGGTATTGATTTGTTTTTTCATGATTGTTCATTTTGTATGTGAAATGTCATCGTCGGGGTTTTTGTTGATCTCATTTTAAAACATTAAAATGATATTTATTCAGTGTTTTGGAGAATATGAGTCCAATTTCCATAGTTGATTAGTTATTCAGTATTTGGTGTCGGGTGATTTCTTTTTTTTCTGTCGCGAATGCTTGTTTTAATACGTACTTATACAATTAATTCTCAAGGTGTGTGATCTAAAATTGAATTTTTAAACATTAATTTGTGTTTTATGTTTTGTTTCGTGATTTGTCCAACTTGCGTAGTGTAAAATGTTTTTATTTTTGTGCATAAAATTAATATTCATTTTTTTTTCAACGAATAGAATTACATAGAAACTAGAAGCAAAGTGAAAACGAATGGTATGCCTTTGCGAAGCTCTTTATCGCCATCTCGTCCTGATGTACATGAAATTGGAGCAAAAGGTGCGTTATATAGAACACCGTCAAGTACAATCACGCCAATTAAAAGAAGTCGCCTACAGACTACGTACAGTGCTTCAAAATTACCTAGACTAAGACCAATGATTAATTAAATTTTTTAACTTTACCATTTTTAAAATTAAGTAATTGATAAAATCATAAAAAGTATTCTTATTAATTTAAATCGTTTTAACCTTTGAGATGGGTTTCTTGTGCATACATTCATACTTTTTATCATTATGTAATAGGATTAATTGATAATCTGTATTTTTTTTTAGTTTTGTATGAAGATAGGTCGCGTATTTTAATTTGTAAATTACTTTTAAAATATTTTAACGAATAAATTTATCATGTTCGTCATGACTATGTTCGTACAACTTATTTAAATGAACCAGTATCGTGAGCAACATGAATTAGCCTCTTTATAAACTAAAGTGGAAACCTTCTTGATGCGTTGATGTTAAATTCAGGTGACATAAAATATATGATTGAACTTGCTTCAAGCTTTCAATACAAAGAGTAAGTATGTATAAGCGGAAATTGAAACTGAATAATACAAATACAAAAAGCAACAGTTGGTTAAAATCTATCATGGATTGATTTATTTAAAAAGGAACTGAGTCGCATTATTAATTGAAATATCAGTAAATTTGCTCTATTTTCAGGAAATGTGATCAACATTTTTTTCAATTTTGAAAAATATTCAAATTTCTATTCAAAAATGTAAACCATCGTTGTTTTGGGTACAAACAACGTAGATACTAAGATTTCTGTCCTACAAGTGACGTCACAACATGACCGGTTGTTTTTGTTTACATTTTTTGACGGTAAACTCCCAGATAAGCAGAATGCAATAAGCAAAAGTGAATTTACTTTAGCAGGAAAGAAGTTGCCTATAGGATTGAAGAACTTATGAGACAAAATTAAGAACGTTGATTTTATATAATGATTACTACTGCCAACATACCAATCAAGGTTAGTATGAATTCAAATTGTTCATTTTATAATCACACTAATCAAATCATATAACTTTTCAGTGGAAAAAATCACGCAGAAGATGGTCTCAACGAGAGAAAAGAATCCTTTTATCGGTTGTGAAAAAATTTGGCCATTCTGATATCAATAAATTCAACGAAGTTCTCCCTTTGAAAAGTAAATATCAGATCTCAAGATATTTGAGTAAAAGAAAAAAAATAGCTTCAGTCAAGTTGAAGAATAAGAATTCTACAATAGAACATACATTTCAAAGAATACATCAATGGATATCGTTATTAAATTTGAATCATGACACTGACTCAGCTTTGCATAAGAACTTACCAGCATTCATTTTACCAATTGTGGAAAAATATGGCACTCATTCCTCCAAGACTACCGTAGATTTTGATATAGTTAATTTCAAGTACGAGTAAATACTTATTACTCAAAGCCGCTTCAATCTAAAATAACTGAAATAACATTTATAATTATATTTTTTATAATTTACAGGTCAGCTTATAGGTTTATATTTGATTCTTTGCGTAATTTTCCATCTGATCCTAGTCGTATTAATGATGAAATTAAGGCATTGCTGTTTTCTAGTTTTAATCAAATAATTGATGAAATCAGATGTGAAAAAAATGAAGTAAATGAAATATTTCATACTTCGGTCAACAGATTAATAAATCAGCAAAACAACACAGCAGAATCAGAGGTATTTTTTATTCACTGTTTATTCTACGTATTTTGAGATGTATCAAATATTAAATTTTATCTCAATAGGTGGTCGACGCTGATCAAGATATTTTTTCCATGTTCGAGATTAATTCATTTCATTGGACGAACAACGAAATTAAAATTTTATGTCAAAAGAAAATGTAAATTTTAACATACATCTTTTAGTCAAAATATGTGTTCGTTTGTACCTGCATAATTTCTTGTAATAGCTATTTATCTATAATTTTACTAAACCACCGAACCAACATTATAAAATAAGTTGTTTAAAATGAATAAATATTTATTTGTTTGGAAGAATTTATGTAATAATTTCAGTAAAAATTAACAAAAAACTATAATACGAAGTGAAGTTTGAACAATTCTAGTTCAAAGCCACCGTATTCGGCGAGTACAAAAATGACTAGACGTGATGAGGTAAATTCCTAATACAATACTATAATTATACATAATAGAAAACTACACAATACCCTATTAAAAATGAAATTAAGTAATATATCACAATAACAAAAAATTACAATTAGGATGGCAGTTGAATTTTGCATTAATTCCCGAATCTGTGAAATCGGAAAACTGGTTACTACAATTTCTATTTAAATTTTTTCATCCCTCTGGTTTTCCTAAGTGTATGGGCAAATTTCAATATTTCAGCATTTTCGTCGTCGTATTCTTTTCTTGGTTTGAATTCCAGTAAAGATGCAGTAAATCCAATAATCATGACGACTTTAGGACGAAGCATAAAAAAATGATGATTAGAATTTTGGAAATAATTTAGATCAGATGAAAAACAAGAAATATTTCGACTTACGATTCAAAGTGCAGGGCAATATTATTTGAAAATGGAACTGAACTGTGTGAAAAATAAATGTCTCCGTCAAATACAAACTGATATTTAGAATTGAAGAAAATATTCCCAAACTAATTAATCTGTAAAAAAAGTAATAAGACGATTTTTCGAAAAAAATTGAAATGAATATTAGTTATACGTACGGTTTTTGGTAAATGTACAGCGCACAATGGATTAGGATTACAGCTTGGAGGATTGCCAAACTTCCAAAAACTCGAGGTAAGACTAGATTTACTGTAAAATTTTCAAATTCATGTATTTATCAGTTGAAGAAATTACATTTTATTTTTTGTAAATCGTTTACCTGAATCTGATGGCGAAATTTCAATTAATAAACACTTATTTTCAACGATTGCTTTCACAGCGACTCCCAAATTTGTGAAAGCAACAAATGCTATTATTCCTCTAAATGCGTACGTGTATTTTTGATCCATTTTATGAACAGTATTTTATTTTTAATTATATATTGAACTTGAACATGTTTAAAATTTTTAAACCAAAAAAAGAGAAAAATTCCTTATCAAGAAAAAATGTTTACTAAACTAGAATCACGTGATCTTTTTTTTTACCCAATCAAAAAGCTGCTATTTTAATAACTTCATTTTGCAGCAACGCTCTCTGTAATAACTTCCTAACACTACTCACTGAAATTTTTATCACCACGTGTTTTGCGTTTTGTTGTCAGCGTTTTCAGTGGTACTGAAAAAGAAGTGAAGTGAATTTATTTTATTTGATTTTCTGTTAAATATTACATTAAAATGGGTAGAAAAGCCAAATTCACTGAAGAAGATCGACCAAAGAAAGGCCTGGGACGAAAGGCAAAGAAACAAAAAGATCCAGTAGCACCGTTTCAAGCTGAACATACCGAAGTTAAAAGTTAGTAAAATGCATTTCCAATGTTCACATTCGTTTCATATATTCTAATATATCGTATCTCAATGTAATATTTTTTATATAATAATTAGAACCTGAAATCGGCGATAAAAAGTTGAGTCATCGACAGAAGCAAAGAGCAGCTCGAAGACTGAAAAAGAAACTAGAATGGAGAGAAAAAAGGAAAGAAATAAAACGTCGGAAAATAGATGCACAACAAGAGCAAAAAGAAAAAATAAGTACGTAATGATGACTAATATTTCGAATACTTATGTTATTCGCCGTTAAACACACATTCGTTAATTTTTTAGAGCCGACTTCCGAAATGGATGAAGATGAAGACGTTAGCGACGATCAGGAAATGGAAAATTCCAGTGGCGATGAACAATATGCTGTACGTGTTTTATCTATTGAGTTAATCATATAGCTTCGTATATTTCATCTATGTATTTATTCATCGTTAGGTTGAGAAATTGGCCGATGTCGATAGTGATGACAATGAGGACGATAATTTTGGTGGTGAAAATGAAGAACAAGATACTGATAATGATGACGAAGAGGAAGGGGAAAAAGAAGAGTAAGTTATATCGTTACTCAAATATTTCAACATTGCACGAATGAAAATTCTCATTTATCTTTTTAGAACGACCGACATCAAACTGAACATTGCTTCGCAAGATTTATTAGTATTTCCCGACGAAAATGTCAACGAAGTGATTTCAATTCCCGAAGTGGAGCAGAGAATTAAAGATAACTTATTAGTTTTATCCAATTTTAAAAAATTTAGAGAACAAAATAGGTACGTAAATGTATTCACAATTTCCGATTTTGATATATTGAATTTTAATAGTTTTTTCTTACAATAGGAGCCGACAAGAATACATATCTCTGTTGAGGAAAGACTTATGCACATATTTTAGTTACAATGAATTTTTAATGGAAAGACTCATGAACATATTTCCATTAGATGAAATTATGAGCTTTTTAGAAGCCAGCGAAACGCAACGTCCAGTCACCATAAGAACTAATTCTTTGAAGATACGTCGTAGAGATTTAGCTCAAGTGAGTTTTCATCGCCATTTCGAAATTTGTTCGGATTCGTGTATTTACACATCATTTCATCCATAGGCACTTATCAGTCGAGGTGTAAATGTAGATCCAGTTGGAAAATGGTCCACCGTCGGACTTGTAGTTTATAACTCACCCGTTCCTATCGGAGCTACGCCGGAATATTTGGCTGGTTTTTATATGCTTCAAGTATGAATTTCTAAATAACTCGAACTCGTGGAAGAAAAATCCTTATGAAATGATGTGTGTTTCAGGCTGCTTCTAGTTTATTACCTGTAATCGCTTTAGCACCGAAAGAAAACGAACGTGTATTAGATATGTGTGCTGCTCCGGGAGGAAAAGCTTCTCATATTGGTAAATTTTCGTTGATTCCCAATCGATTTCCAGTTCATTCTCTAAGACTGAAAATCCCTTGTTTGTTTTAGCTGCTTTAATGAAAAACACCGGAATTCTGTTCGCTAACGATGCTAATAAAGCAAGAGTGAGCGGTATCGTTGGAAATTTCCACAGATTAGGAATTACCAATTCAGTAATTTCATGTTACGATGGTCGTGAATTTCCACAAGTATTTATCTATCATCAATGAATGTTTACGATTTCGTCTTGTTGATTGAACTGACTCACAAATGTACATTATAGATCATGAAAGGATTCGACCGAATATTAGTCGACGCCCCTTGTACTGGTACTGGGGTCATATCTAAAGATCCAAGCGTGAAAACCAGTAAAGATGAGAAAGATGTTCAGAAATGTTTCACCTTGCAACGTGAATTACTTCTTGCTGCTATTGATTGTTTGAATCATCGGTCAAACACTGGCGGTTATTTAGTTTATTCTACGTGTTCCATTTTAGTGAGTTTCTATTTTACATAAATAGCGTAGCCGGGTTTATAGGGGTGATTTGGCCCTGACCACCGAATTTTAAATTATCCAGTGGAATCTTGGTCCTTATGGTCTAAAACCCCCGTGAAATTTTTTTTAGCTCGATATCTCAAATCTAACTCCTTCTGGGGGGCCAAAATATACCATCAACCTGCATTTGAACCAAATTCGTTAATTTTCCCCCTTTTTTCCAAAAATTCCCAAATGACGCCATTTTGGGAACTTACAACCCTTCCAAGATAACCTAGAGGCCTAGAAATAGTGTCTGGGCTTGTTTCAAGTCAATATCTCTCATATACTGCAATTTCAGCTAAATCGAAAAACTTTGATTTTTTCAACTAATTTCATGTAACATTTTTTCCAAGTCCAAAATACTCAATTCTTGAAAAAGAGCAAAATAAAATCAAAGTTGCC
>FIZU01064425.1:0-16317 GCA_900064475.1 Pseudococcus longispinus
TTCCATATAACTGTGTGTTACTTTGGGACTGATAACATTGTTGCCAATTTTCTGTATTCCGGCCTGTTAGATAGAGTGGGTTGTGACACGATACTTTCGATACTTCCCATAACAATCAAAACAGTTCGATAGAATTTAAAAAATTCACAAAGTTGGTGTACACTGTATAGTGTACATTGCAACGTTTAGGGTTTAATAGCGCTTGGAAAATGGTAATTGATGAACGGAAATTTTTTTCTCAAGGGTGAAAACGATATCGAGCAGCTCGCCATTGTTGTACATAGTTTGGGAACGCCTACGCTTGAAATTTGGCCTTCAGTCGAACGTCTGCCGGATTATAATAAAATCACATTCGCACCGTCTGCCGGCAAGCCGTTCCAACAACTCATTCCGGACGTCGACGACTGCTGCCTGCTGGACTTGATCAAGTCGTTCTTGCAGTACGAAGGAAAGAAACGTTCGACAGCAAAAAAGGTAGGTCTGCTCGCCGCCCATCTACCATATTCCTCGGAGTTCCCCTATCGGTTGCTCTTCAAACCTCAACGCATGCATGGAGGATAGGTACTTTACTTACCATGACTGTCGTTTCGCAGGCGCTCAGTCACCCGTATTTTTTCAACAGACCTTTGCCAATCGCGGAGAGATCGATGCCTGTACAAACCTATAACCATCGCAATGTGATAAGAAATCAACTGCAGCGTACAAACGCCGACGACGCTAACCCCAACGCCGTCGCACATTCTCAAACTAACGGCGCCGCATCCTCGTACCACAGCTATTTCGATACCATGTATTCGTTTTTGAAGCATCAACCATCGCAACAAGACTTTCTACCTACATAGAACGGTGCTAGTGGCGTGTACGGTAAATAGGTAGCAGGTATCTGCTACTTACGGCGTACTTTGCGTCGCAAGTCGCAAGTCGTAACATCTTTCATGAATAATTATGGCATGATACCTAGACCAGCATGATGAAACGTGACGCATCGTCTATCGTTGGACCATACTTGCCACTCGCGGTGCATAGCGGCATGGCCTAGCATTTGTCGCTGGCACCCACGACAAGCGACTACAGGCTACCTAGCCACCTAGGTATAGATGACAGAGTTTTTGAAAATTGCGAGTCCGAGTCGCATTCGAGTCCCTTTTTCAAGAGTCTTGTTTTTTTCAATATATAAAATATTGTTTGATTAAACGAATAAATTAAATAATTGTTAGTTGTTACTCAAATGAATTTGTAGTACTTTTATAAGTATTCTCACAATGAAGTATTTTTGAAGATAGGTACTCTGAGTCAATGGGCGAAAAATGTCAATAGTTCGATACTTCTGAATCTCAATTCGTTTTTTTATTCGCATGTTTAATTAAACAATTTCTTTATGCATTAATAAATTTTTATTCATTTAGTATTCAGGAACAACTTTCATTTTTTGACATAATTTTGGTAATAGGTATCTATTTCCATAGATTTTTTAAGGTAAAAAAATTTTTGGTCATTTTTAGGCCCTAAAATGAGAGAAGGCTATAGTTCATGGATTTTGGGCATTTTTGACGATTTCAAAAAAGTCGAGATAAGGGTGGTTTTTGACTAATTCGAGGTCGGCGATCACCCTGGATTTGAGATCAGCAAACCTCGAATTAGTCAAAAACTGCCCTTGTCTCGACTTTTTTGAAATGGTCAAAAATTGGAAAAATCCTTCATTCATTAGAAGCCAAAAAATTTCGGTCTGACCGGGTCAGGAAACGTGCCGGGGTTGAGGACAGGGTATTCGCACACGCCAAATTTATCGCCGAGGTCCAACGGCCGGCTCATTTTTAAGGCTAAATTGAGTTATAAATTTTTGCCCCAGAAATTCGATATTGATGTCGATCTCGAATGCGACATCCATCCATCATACCACCGAACATAGACGGTAGGTATCGTAGACGCACGATATAATGCATCATGCAACGAACTTACTGCGCAGGTTACTTTTTAGCTTTCAAGTCGTTGGTAGGTTTTTCTGTTAATAACTCGAATGGGTATTATTGTATATGTATCTGTATTTGTATGTACGATACAAATAGCTACATCTACGACATAGGTAGGTACGTAGAGTAGTAGTACATTAACATTATACAGTTTACAATATAATAAACGAAACAAGAATATAAGAAAAACACGTAGATAATTGCATATTTAAATTGGTGTCAGATGTCGATTTTTGGTCCCTATACACGCTGCTGAAATTTTCAACATGACGTAATGTATAACGCGACATAACATAACGCGTTACAGACAGTATAATAAACATAGGCACACGTACGTATGTGCGGACTATAAATAGGTAGACTATTCTCGTACGATAAGCTACGATTTAAACATAAATATAGGTACATCTGAATAGGTACCTAAGTATAAATAGGTATAAACCTAAACCTATACCTAAATCTATACCTATAACCTATTTATTTAACTAACGAGCAAAGATAGGTAGGTAGGTAGGTACGTACGTACGATCGAAATTCGCCATATACATATACGGGAGGTTTTGCAGGTCTTACTCGTAACGCTCGTAAGCGACCGAAAACGCATGTAGTTAGGTACTTTTCTATTAGGCGTCACACGTGCAATTACGCGTACTTACGTCAGCTGATATAAAAGGTTGCGAAGCAACGAAGCGAGAAAAAAGAAAGGAAGCATTTCTCAAAAGTCCCAAGTTTGTTTGTTTTTTTGTAATCGTGTTTCATGCCCTTGATTTTTTGTTTTGTTTTCATAACATATTTCCTTCGTGCCGTAATAGAAAATTTACCTACGCAAAGAACCACGTGCGTACCTATAGGTAACCACACTCAGGTACCTTGGCACCCTTTTTACTAGGTACAGATATCTATCTGTATGCAGGCAGGTATCGTTATTCGCACAATACGTCCTACGTAGGTCATCATTCCGACACGATGATGATAGAGACAGACGCAGACCTCCCGTAGCGACCGCGTATACCTACCTATACAAATAAAGATACAGATGAGCAAATACGAGTACAAAACACAAATACAAATCCGTAGCCGCAGCTATCAGCCAACAGCTGTTTCGCTACCGTAACAAATTACCATGACCGGGGGATGCTTTGAATACATTTTGTCGCGTAGCACCGTGAATTTTCGAGTTGGAAATTCGAGCTTTTGGATTAGGATTGTACTCGTTGGCACCAACCGGGACATTTTTTGTTCACCCACCCACCTCTTTTAGTTCGCTCAATATTCCAGCTCAAAGTGTGTTCAAAGTTACCCCACTTTGAGGAAACTTCGAACACCCCATTTTTTTTTACGCATCTGATCTCTCGCATCAAAAATAGTCAGAATACCAAGTTTTAGCTCAGTTTTAGCGAAATCAAACAGCTGAAGGCAAAATAATCGAAAAAACGCAAGCATTTTTTACGTCAATATTAATTTTTTCTAACGCGTTGCTAAAATAATTCCCTGAAAATTTTTTTAATGTTCTCACTGCTGGAGATCCCATACATATACTCGTATGTAAGTACTCAACATCCGAAAAATGCATTAAAACCGATTATAAATGGTGTTCGATGTTGCCCCAACCCCAGCATACGAAATACGAATTATCTCAAAAACAATCAACTTTGGTATAGAGGTAACATTGGTTCATATCGAAGCCAAAGGTCACCAAATTGATATTTCAGCTTAGTTACCTCCGAATATGCGAACTCAAGTTTGGTGCTTTCAAGTTTATCGCGTTACGAAGTTGTAGTTTTTTTTATTGCAAATTTCAACTCGAAAGGGAGCCCAAAATTTTAAAAGTTTTCATCCAGGGGACATTCCTACCAACACTCCACTACACATCCGAGCAATTTTACCCATCCGAACATTAATACATTCTTCTCGAAAGCGCGTTAAAACGAAAAAGTCACGGTGTTCAAAGTATCCCCATGTCACGGTACATGAGCATCCATTATCCAGCTATAAGTAAGTAGGTAGGTAGGTAGGTAGGTAGGCTGTCTTCGCTGGTGAGGCATTGACCGTGAGGACGTGCCAGCCTGGTGAAAGCGAGACTGACTGATCAAGTATCCAAACACGGCAGGAGCCGGATAGTAGTGAGATCAGGCCTATCAAAAGAAACATAGTTTCTGTAGGTGCACAAGCCAGGAATGCCCATCATCCATCCTGACTTTCTAAACACTGGACTAGACCTACCGATCGTGACAATAATACCGAAGAAGACATACCCGAACGCGACAACCCAGGAGATGAAGCAGACCAAACACCCGAAGAAGACCAACACCCGATGAAGACCAAAGTTATCCCGGACGAGAAGAAGGAAGTTTTATTTTGTTATCTAAGTTTAAGTTGTAGTATTTTAAGAGAAGAGATTTTGTTGAAAATAGAAGTTAAACAACTAGATGCGCTCGAGGCAGATCAAAAACTTGACAAACTCGTCGCGAACTAGGTACCTAGCTACCTACCTACTAATCTTTTTTTCACTCGCTCACTCGTTGTGAAAACCACCGGGCCTATACCTATATTATTCGAGAAAGCGGGCAAGGGATGGATTAAGCGATTACACTCGCCTATCTATACATAATGATACCGTAGTACGAGTACTTGAACTACCTAGTACCTACCTACCCACACATGACACATTCACCTAAGATATACCGATGTATGTACGTTTAAGAAAGACTAAAAAATAAAAAATTAAATTAAAACAACAACAACGACGTAAGTAGGTAAAAACATAAAAAACAAAAAAATAACTTATAACAATAAATAAACACGTTCGTAGCCTCGATAGCTCGTCTAATTGAAAATAAGTACAAGTAGGTATAAGATGAGGTAACTTATACCTACTCTTATTTACCAATGGTTGTAAATTTTGTTAAACAACAGGTAAAAATAATTCCTAAACAAGAAAGGAAGATAACAACGATCACTTTGTTCTTTTTGTTTTTTGTTTTTTTTTAAAACTACATTTGTAATGAAAATAGAACTACCGGACGTGGGCGCGAATATCCGATTGCGTCGCGTCGCGTATAAATAGGTACCTACCTACCAGGGGCCAAGGTCCGAGGGTCAATACCAAAAGGGAAATCCGAAATCGGCCAACTTTTACACTTGCACCCGCACGTCTACGTCTACGTCTACATCTAGGCCTACATCTCAACATATACATAGATAGGTGTACCTACCGACAGTCTACGCGCACCCCCAAAAAACAGCAATTATTGATTCGCAAAAAAATAAAATACCTTCCGCTTGAGACCGTATCGATGCAAAAAAATTATTTCGATTTTTAAAAAAATTAAAATTTTTCATCGCAGTCTAGCCAACTTTCGGCTTTTATAAGAAATCTAATTTTTCCAGTTTCTCACACTGAAAAGTGAAAAGCAATTCTTATGAAAATCGAAAGTTTGCTGCAGCGCGATGAAAATTTTTTAATTCTTTGAATCGAAATCTTTTTTGTCGCATCGATAGGAGCTCTGTAAGTCCATTTTTGATACCGAGAAGAGAGAATTGTTTTATTTTATTTCATTTTGTAAATCAAGTCTCGATTTCGCAACAATCCGCAACTTTTCAAGGGTAGGAAAAGTGGTATCCAATTTCAAGTTGGAAGGTGTAGAAAGTCGAATTTCAATTTTTTGGGGGTGTGCCCAACTACCCAAAAGTGACAAAAAACCGCGTTTTTTTAAAAAAAAAGTTGCTCCATTTTGAAGGTCCCTAGCTCCGCTTCCATTTGAACTAGGATGCTAAAAAAAATTCGTGGTTGGTGGGGAGGGGGGGGCTTAAAATGAACCGCTTATTGAATTTGGTCAAAATCTAAGATAAGTATGGTTTTTTTTTGCACGATCCACCCTAATACTTACGTATACAACATACAATCTATACGCATACACGCATACCTAGGTAAATGTATTAGGTACTACGTAACCATACGCAACACACATACGTACCTACCGGTAGGCCTGTACTGGGACTGAGAAAAGCGGACATGCGTTTAGGGATAACAGTAACACAATGTCGATGCTAGTTCGAGCTCAGCACAGTGTTGAACTGTTGACGCATGCTGCATGCATGAGCCGAATTTCCTTAAAAGGACGAAAATAAAACACACTCGTCCATTTTTTGGCCATCTGGCATCTGGATTGTTGAGAGGGCAATTTCCCATCTCGGGTAGGTAAGTAGGTTTTTTAGATCCGAACGGACTTTCTCACAATAGGTAGGTATTCAAAGTGGTAATTGGTAGCTGCAATACCTACGTTATGCCCTAATCGGAGGTGATTTTTGTTCGCTTAGTAAGGTCCTATGCCGGCCAACGTCCGCCTTTTTTCAAATTTACCAACGCGCACGCGCACCCACGCTCCCACAATCGAATAAGTTAGGTAAATGAGATAGGTACCTATACATCTATAAATGGTAGGGTCACGTCTACGAATTTACGCGTAACATTTGTAAAATATTTACCTAGGAAGGCTAATCACTTATGTAGGTAAGTATACTTAAACATACGATTTATAAAAAGTACCCTTTTTACGTTATCTTTTGGCCGTCGCTCCGCTATTTTCCTATTTTATGCGCTCTGAACACGTCGCACGTAGTCGCGCCGACGCAGTACAAGTCGTAGGCGTAGGCGTGTTTGCTTGTAAATCACAGATAATTTGGTCGACAGAAACAGCAAAATGACCCGACGTTGTTGTAAATAGAGTTTCTTCTTCTTTTGCGCGTCCATTTGCTGACGCCATCTTCCAGCACCAATGCCGATCCTTTTTCTGCGCAAAACAGGTAGGTACCAATTAGCGCATATATACTCGCGAGTCGTAGGTAGGTATTTGTACCTACCTACAAACACGATTCGCGAATAAAAAATTGAAAATGAAAGAAAGAAAAAACAAAGACCTAACCACTAACGAGTTGGGTACCTACGCTATGTCTACAAATACGAAACGAAAGGTAATTATTAGCTAGCCTTCAGCCTTATTCGCAGTTTTCACCTGCGCTCCAGTCTACGTCTAGCGTAGGCTTTAAGCTACGAAGCGTAACGTGGGTGTTCGATGTTGCACTCGTGTAAGATGTACCTACTAACTACCTACCCAGAAGGATTCGTACGAGCACGAGCACAATCACATCACGTGTACGCATTCGGCACGCCTAACGCTAAGCTGCTTATAGTCCGTGCAATTTATTTATGCGGTTGTGCGCGCGCACCGCTCGATGTTTTTTAATTTTTCGTTGCGGGTTCTCGCGAGACAACGAAATTGTTTTGGAAAACTCAGCCGCATATATAAATTGCACGGACTATAGCTGAAATTTCAAGGCAGGTAGTTAGGTTAGGTACCTCTACTTATTTTAACAATTGCGGCTCAGCTACGTCTCCTGCATTCGTCGCACGTTAATCGCATAGCATAAGTGAGCACCCACTCAGGCGCTCATTGCTCATGCATGAACGTGCGTACGTGAACTATACAGCCACAGGTAGTGGTAGTGGTAGTGCAGTGGCAACAACAGTGTTGGTACTGTCCTGTACGTATGAGTATGCTACGCACATATTACCTGTGTAGATACCAGAGCTCTTCATGATGTTGTTCAGCGTACTCGTATCGGCGAGTTTGTATCGTAGCTCGTAAGGGCGAGTAAGGCAAGTAGGAGCCACCCAAACAGGTTTTTATCTCTGTCATTTGCATGTGAGAATAGTGCGTTGAGTCAAAGTGAGTTTGCGAATGTGATTACGAAAACGAGTGTCGACGAGACAAGACGCTTGTTGCGTTAGTGTTCACGTTACTGATTATACATGTTCTGTGTACTATTTTTCTTCTGTTTTTCTTTCGCGAGTATTTTGTTTTTTTTTCTGGCGGCTTATAGCGAGTAAATTTTTAACTAGAGTTTGAAATGCGCCAGTAAATTTTTTTCGCGATGTATGTGATCTAATCGTATTGCGGTATCGTTTGCATGGAGTGTTAACCTGTACTGTTTTCTTAAATTAGTTTATCGTTTGTTTCGCACCGAATACTTTAGTTTGAATACATTTCAAAATGGTTAATACGAATTCGAAATGTAAGTGCGGCCAGCTGCTGTCTAGCAACACAAATAAGGTTGCAACGTGCTCTATCTGTAATAGTAATCTACACTGCGGTGCCGGGTGCAGTGGAGTCACTGAGTCCACTTGGGTCTCGATGATTGGTGCACACCGTGAGAATTGGAAGTGTCCTGGGTGCCGGCCGAAACCAAAATTAAAACAGAATTCTAAAAAGCGTAGAAAAAGCGTAGACAATCGGATTCCAGGACGGATCCGACCTCGAGGAGGCTGAAATGGAAACGATCACACTGACTCAGTTCAAAGTCCTTCTCTCTGAGCAACTAAACAAGCATGTAAAGCCAATCAGTGATGCCGTTACCAGCTTGAATAATACTATTGAAAACTGCTGCAAGCGTGTCGTGGCCGTTGAGAGTGATATGAGCAAGGTAATGACGGATAATTCGGCCCTTTGTTCCCAACTAGACGGCCTCGAGCAGTACGGGCGCAGAAGTAACGTCGTCTTGCAAAATGTTCCCGTTGAACGAAATGAAATTTTTCCAAGCCTCGTAATACGTATCGGTAACGCCATAGGATGTCGGCTAACCGTCGATAATTTGGACGCCGGGCATATGCTTTCCACCAGACGCAGGGACCAGATTCCTCCCCTTTTAATCAGGTTCTGCTCAAGGTTGAAAAAACAGCAATTTCTCGAGAAATGGAGGGAAGCTAAGCCAACGCAAGCGATCATTGGCGGCGAACCTTTGGTCAGACTTTATGCAGATAACCATCTCACACAACAGACTGCGCAGCTTTTAAAATTAGCCAAAATTCTCAAGGAACATGGTTGGCAGTATGTATGGGAAAGAGAAGCTCAAATCTACGCCAGAAAAACCGAAAATCCTCCTGGAGTCAAGATCACCAACATCGACCAAATTGCTGGATTACTGAATCCGACGAATGGATCAATTGCTAGTCAGTAAAATAGGCATTTATCGTTATTTATTATGTATCGTTTGTTACTCGTTTACGTTTTGGTCAATATCGGGGAATACTTTAGTTTATTCTTTTCAATTTTGTTTATATTGTAAACCGTCCCAAATTCTTTGTTATTGCCCGACGCCTTACATACGTCTTATTAATACTGAAAATCTTTGCGACTATGATCGTCTTAGAAAAATTTACATGGCGATATATCAGCTGGTTCTCAGGTTCGGTATCATCTCTTGGGGAAATGCAGCGGTAATTCATATTAGGAAAATTCAAAAAATGCAAAATAGGGCTATTAGGCGTATGTTAAGCTGTAACTTACTTATTGTCATCGCCACACAAATACGAGTATTATAATACGAGTCTTGATTATTTCATGATACGAGTACGATGACAAATGAATCACATCGTGAAGAGCTCTGGTAGGTACCATACCATATGATATGACGGTCAACGGTACGAGTACATACATCTAGCCATTACTCAAACTGGCGTGTTATTGGTTTCTCTTTCTTTGCGTAGGTTGGTAGGTACCTAGTTTAGTTAGATACTTGCGCGGCTAATCTGTTTGTCCGCTTGCCGCTTGCAAATAAAACCAAATACCTACCTACATACCTGCTTACGTGGTAGACTACTTAAGCTACGTAGCCAAGTCGACAGGTAGTTTAACGACTAACGGAACAAAAACCAGTAGGTGAATAGAGGTACCTACCGGCATTGAGGTCTTGCTGCGGAAGAAATTCCTGAATTTCTTGTATTATTCTGGTCAACTCTTGCGAATCCTTGGCGATGCTACAGATTTCTTCTTGATTAAAATCGGGCGCAATTTGTTTGCACAGCAAAATTTGGCTTATTACGTTACCTATGTTGGATGGTCCGGCGCGATTTTCTGTGCAGACAAAGCCATATTATGTCACGGTACGCGTATAGGCCTGAGAGTGTATCTAAGTATTAAAAGGTATCTATCTCTACCTG
This sequence comes from Pseudococcus longispinus, assembly GCA_900064475.1. Lineage (NCBI taxonomy): Eukaryota > Metazoa > Arthropoda > Insecta > Hemiptera > Pseudococcidae > Pseudococcus > Pseudococcus longispinus. The sequence continues at coordinate 9,970 of FIZU01064425.1, forward strand.
CGTACTTGGAGATGTTCATTGAAAAGAAAAGAAAAGAAAAGAAATTTTCTTTTTGTGAAAAGTGAAAAAAAAGTTGGTCGATGAAAAGAATTTTTCAAAAATGCGCGATTTTCTTCATTTTTTTCTGTTACCTATCTAATAAGCGATACCTCATTTTTTAGTTCGTTTTTTCGACTTTTTAAATTTAAAAAAATGAGTCCAATTTCACAAAAATCAAACAACATAGGTAAACAAAACAATTGACATTATTATTATTCAAATTTGAGGGAATCGTTGCGAAGCTCTTGATTAGAGTTTTGAAATAACCCACACGACCCGTTTATGAGCAGTATTTGCACGTTGCTTATTTCCCATTACTTTTCATCACTTGTCACACTTTTCACTTTTCTTTTCACAAAAATTACTATTCGGAAAAGCGAACATCACTACGCGTATCTACCATATAGGTAGAACTGCGAACAGATTATAGGTAAGTAGTAGGTCGTAGTATGCATAAGCCGTAGGCGCGGCGTACGCGTACATAGGTAGGCCTACCGTTTACTCGAACCTACAGTACGGTCTGCTAGAGTACTTAAATACGTACCGAAATAACCGGACATATCCATCGGAATCAACTGTACGAGTCGGCTACATTTTGCAAGCTCGCGTAAAAATAATTGGCACATGAAAAATAAAAAAACCAAATGCGGATGATCCATGGGTATGCCTTCGGCCAACGAGCTGTAACAATTTCAACAAAGGTCACGGTTAAACAAGCCTTAGGTCGCAGGTAAACGCGAAACGCCTAAATACATGAATACCTAAGCAGTTAGGTAGGTAGGTAGGCAGTGGGCAGACAGCCAGCCAAGCTAAAGCTAAGCTAAGCTTGTATAAGTAGGTTGTAGGTACATATATCTACTAGTTGGCGGAATGGTCGAAAGGTGGCAAACTCTAGCCCAAAATTTTGAAAGTTTTCATCGAGGGGACATTCCTACCAACACTCCACTACACATCTGAGCAGTATTACCCATTCCAGCGGCAGCATTAATATATCTTCGCGAGAGCGCGTTAAATCGAAAAAATCACGGTGTTCGAAGTATGCCCGTGTCACGGTATTTAGTGGAGGTACACCTACGTACCTACTGCATAAATTTTTTATAAAAATGATTAATGAATAATGAAATAGAATTTTCTTTTTGGGGTAGGAATAAACCAGTTCGCCTACCCGCGGAGTACCCTGGTTAATGCTAAATGGACGAGGGGATACAATTGGAGTATTTTTTAGTCTGAACGCAATTGTACTGCAATCGTGATTCCCACCCAACCCCGTCCTCGCACCACCCCATACAGCTACCTGCGTGCAGGCGCTACCATATACATACGCAAGATACATAGGTATAGCCATATGGGTACCAATCGTAAGTAGTTGAGGGCGCCCGATGCTCGTTGGAAAATTAACCGAGCGAAACGATCCGCCGAAAGTCGACTCCAAAATGTCATTACACTTTAGGATGGTAGGTAGGTAGTTGGTTAGTTAGTTAGTCAGCAAAAATAACTAGGTATTAAAATTAGAAAATGTTTTTTTAAAAAACGGCAAGTAAAGTAGTACGAGTGAGGTACGTTAGCTACAATGGAGTTGGTAAGTTCAAGTACGGTACGTTGCGTTGGGTATGTTATGTCAGGTACCTCTACCTACTCGTACTTGCGTTTTACGTGCATGGTGATGACGCTGACGGAATTTCGCAATTGTTGGTCGCGCCACGCAACGCCACACCGATAAAATATTTGTAATTAGGTAACGAGCTATTTTTTTCGGTTGTCGTGTTTTTAAAAAAGAAAAACGGGGTAAAAAAGAAAAAGAAACATGCACGCACGTACTACGCAGTACGCAAATAGGGGTGGTGAAAGATGTTATCGCGTCGTAGGCCGCCGCGCCGCACCGCCACTTGTAGCCTGGTAGGATAATGACGACGATAGCGGAGCTCGAATAAAAAAAGTACCTACCTAACGATACTTGGCGACCTAGTACCTCTGTACCTTTACATAGGTACGAATCCTGCGGGCGTTCTCGATTCGCCAACCCCTTACTTAGGCTAATATAGGTACTTTTGGCGAATAGAACGAACGCTGGTTGGATGATTAGCAAATTGCAGATACAATTTCTTCCCTACAGTGAGTGAGTGTAGAAAAAAGGTAGGTATATAGGTAGGTACGTCGTCGGTACGCGCCGTATCTATCTATACCTATGTGCATGTACCTACTAACCTACCTACCTACCTGAATAGGCGAGGCAAGCTGATTGGCTATAGCCTATAGGCAGAAAGCTACCGGTATAGTACACGCATACAGTCTCATTTGGTCAAGGTAAGTAGATACCTACCCCTACGGCCTACGCAGGTATTAGGTACCTACCTACTGAGTACTCTTACGACTTACAAGTATTTTAGACGTATCTGGTACGTCTGAGTACACTTTAAATACTCGTATCCGCCATAGCCTACGTAGGTACGTTTGTAAGTACACGTTACTTAAGCATAGGCGTATCCAGCGGAGGGTTCTGGGTGTTAGACCGCCCCCCCCCACCCATTGGCCAAGAGAATTTTTTTAAATTTGATCACGTATACGAAGTCGTTGCACCAAATAATTATTTTAGTATTTTTTTTGGCCAAAATTTTCGCCCTCTTTTCGCTCGGGTTCAATAACTTTTCTTATTTTAATAAAATAATGGGTATTTTTCAAAATTTTACGTAATCTAGAACTTCTAATGTTAAAAAAAATGATGAAATTTTAAATTTTGAATGTTTTTTTCTGCAAACATTTTTAGCCTCGCTTCGCTTGGGCTGATTACGTGTCATATTTTAACAAAGAAGTGAATTTTTTCTTAGAGATATACCGTTTATAGGGTGTAGGTATCTATAGTACATGCTTTCGTGCACCTAAAAATGCACGTAAACGTTAATTTTTTTCAATTAATAAACCACGAGATTAAATTCTGGCCTCGCCCTCTTGATAACACCCTACTTACCCAAATTTGAACGCCTTCCTTGAGGGTACTCTAGATCCGCTAGTGTAGCCGATCTGCAAAAATGAAACGGTTTCGAGCAGGAGAAAATCTGCAGTTTTATTACCATTTTAAAACAGTTTTAAATCACTTTTGAAACTGATTTTTCGAAGCAAAAACGTTTTGAATGAATATTCTTGTTGAAATGGTTTCAAAACGGTTTTGCTTCGAAAAATTGTTTCGAGATGATAATAAAACTGCAAATTTTCTCCTGCTTGAAACAATTTCATTTTTGAAGATCGGCTACGTAAATACCTACAAATAGGTAGGCTTTAGTAGGTACCTAGGGTAATACAAGTAAAAATGCTACGAGTACATTGCTCACATGTCAGATATATACTTATTTTGTTTGCACGTTTACCTTCGGATTTGCGGTAAAAGTAATTGGCAGGTATGTTTGCAAGCGTCTACGCAATTTCTCCTCAGTTTTCGGATTTTTTCCCTCATTTCTGGGCAGTCTTTGGCTGTTCCGATGTGGATCAATAGGTCACGAAATAACGCCACCTGACTGTTTATCTCCGAGATTAGCTGCAAAAAATAACAATTAGCAAAACTTTGAGTCGACCGTCCAGTGCAGCTCGCAGCTTTCACTAGGCATTGAAAATACATCGTAGGTAGCTGCAGGTGGTGAGTAGACGCGCAAAGTGAAAAAACAAACAAAAAACAATCCGATTCTTTTGGCGCTGTACATTTCATTATTCCGTATGTAGCGCGTAGGTACCTACGAAGCGAATACATATACACGTACCTATCTAACCTACCTAATGTAGGTAAACGCCGTTACGAGGTAGGCTGTCGACTATAGGTTACCAACGCAACACCGTACACTAGAGTAGATACGTATCGTAATTCGTAAATCTACGCGCTCGAGTAGGAACAACCGAATGGATCCGGATGAATGCGAGGTATACGAATTTACGATTCGAATGGCGGATGCAAACCGTAACCGAATCGCGGATCGATCTGGATACGTACCGTACCGTACGCGAAATACCTACCTATCTACCTATTTAACCAACACCAATGCCTGAGAGCTGATTTTATGACCTGACAGGACTGAACGAATTACTTGTTTTAGGTGCCTACCGCCTATCTACTCGGCCGTTTTCTCGAATAAGCTAACTCGAAAACACGAGTGGGCAGTGGGCATGCACTGGGCAGATGCCAAGTACGGGTGTTGAATCCACGCGAGCGATAAAAAATTATGAAAGTTCGGATTTTAAAAAATTACAAAAATCGTGTTTTTTTTTGTTTTTTTTACCTAGTTTGAATTAAAATTGTACGAAATTTTGAGCGAGCCCGCCGGTATTTGAAAATTGAGACACGTAAGGAATTGATCGACTTTCAACTATACCTATTCGTCCGCTACAATGTAAAATATTTTCAAAAGATCCGGTATCAACAACTGAAAGTTACAAAAGCTCAAAGTCGAGCTTTAGTCTGACACTGTGACGCACTTGGCCGCCCAAATGTTTACAGCCAGCGGCTACGTCGCGTCGGTTCAACTTACAACAACGTGTCGATACTTTTGCATAACCGAAACGCCGTAAATACAAATTGATACATATTCATACGTTGCGGTGTTGCTGTTGGTGCTAGCGCACGCAATACGAGTACGTACGGTGCACTTTAAGCACTCTCCAGTCTCCACTCACCCATCATACATCATTCGATTGGTTTGTTTTCTCATAGCCGATGGCTGTTGCAATTTGTGTATTGCAAATTGAAAGTTTGCAACAGTCATCGATGTCGGATCGGCGCATCGGCTATACAGCGGCAGATGTACGAGAGGTTCAACATGAGACGCGCGCTGTTCGAACTGCGTTGAAAGTCGCATATCGCGTACCTAGTAGGTCCGCGATCAAAATTTGTAGGTATTTTCCGGCAATTTCGGGCAATTGAACGAAAATAAATTAAATATCAAGTTGAAAAAGTGATGAAATCTCAGCTTTTGTATGGTTTTTTTCTTCAAAAATTATCGTCCGCGCTTCCCAAAGTTGTTTTACATTCGTGCTTTTGTTTTTGAATTTCAGTAGAAATTTTTGTTTAGGTACGGGGATGCGGCGGGGCCGGGTAGGGTAGGGGGCAGCATAAATTTGCTTCTCGCCGGACAACTTTTTTCCGGACAGGCCGACGCTGCCTACTGCTTACTACCTACTACCTACCGTCTACCCTATCACGTAATCGTACCTAGGTACCTAACTAACTAACCACTTGTACCTACACCATAAAACGGGCGCGACAAAAAAAATCTTACCCGCGTGCAACGTTATCGAGTACGCGACTACGTAATTACTTATCAAGTAAGACGTATTCAATGTACTCGCAACCTACTCGTACCTAGCCTGCCTACAAGCACGCGAGTACAGTACCGAAACATTCGAGCACTTTTTTCGTTTCTTTTTCGTCCGCTTCTCTTCTGTTTTATTTTTACCGTATGCGCTATTACTCGTACTTTCGAGCACGACTGGACGAGTGCAAAAAATTCTCTAAAACGAATGTTCTCGTTACCATATAGATAACTACTCGTACCTAAGTACACCGTACACGTTTGGTAAATCGAGATATCTAGATTTATTGGCGAATCATTACAAACATTTTGCACCTAAAAAGCACGAGCACGAAAAATGTGAATAGGGTTTCGTTTAAGAACAAGTCGACGTCGAATCGTATCGATTTACGTTAGGTTTAGGTATACTTGCAGGTACCTAGGTACCTACCCTAGCTACCAAGGTAGCCTATAGATTACTCGAATAGTAGCCTAACCCGATCCTCCAGTACCTTAACCTCCGCGGTGTGTGGTTGAATCCGGGACCACGCTAGTTTTTCAAAATTTTTCGATTTCATTTTTTCAATAGAAAAATTAGACTAGTACCTATGTATCATGGTAATGTACCTACAAATAAGTAGATAGCTGGAAGCATTTGTGAGAAGGTCGAGTTTGAGTTTCCTTCGCTTCGTCTAATCAATGTCGACTTGTCGAGTAACATAGGTAGCTCGAAGCTTGAAATATATTATTTGCAGTGAAGATTATACCAAAGTACCTATTGTAACGAAGTGTTTTTGGGGTATTTTTGGGTTCTTATTTTTTGATGAAAAATTATGATTTTATTATCTTTTTTGTTGAAACGTGCTCGAATTCCGAGCGCAGTGACGCTAGAGATAAGGAAACGAGGTTGTAACGTAGTACTCGTCGACATGGGGGAAACCAGTGCGTAACTGGTCTCCCTCTACGTTGGTCGATGTGACCGCACCTACGATGCGCGCGCCACTTATCTCTCCCTTCACTCCGTAACACCCGAAGCCGA
>FIZU01064439.1:0-11252 GCA_900064475.1 Pseudococcus longispinus
ACTTTTGTTTGTTTCAATTTACTATCATTCAATAATACGAATATTATTGTTTAGGAGTCTTTGAATTTATTTATTGCAATCGCGATTTTGATTATAAATTATTTTCGTTTAAATGTAAAAAACTTGTAGCGATGCTGATTACATTTTAAAACCCACCCACAGCTGTATTACAGCCAATCAGAAGGCAGTATTTTTTAACATTACAGTTTTGGGTTAAGGATTCCAAATACGCTCATAGCTACAGTCTCGCCAAATAGGCCCAGTATTCTGAAATTTCGATACCTACATTTTTTTCATGATCATAATATACCCTAGATATCGAATTCGTTTGGAGGCAGAATCTTTATTTTAGAACTCGACGTAGCAATTGTTTCACATCAACGACATCAAAATAAATCTTATCTCACGTTGTATTAATAAACGAAGATTTGAACCTGTAAGTAAAGATCACAACTCGCTATTGGTGCTATAAAGCATATGAGGCACTGATAAGCCTACTAAGAACATACGTATACTCCATTTTAATCTTCTCAGCAAACACCTAACAAGCTGAAATTCTCTCAGCTTAAACTTATATGCAATAAGCTTTAGGAAAAAGGTAGGTAGCGTAGGAAAAAAAACTCGGGTACACTGAAACGAGCTCGGAATATTACATTTTCGTTTCTATTTGTCGCAAATACACGTATCTACGTAAAGTATTGCTCGTACATTTTGGTACAGCAAAAAGGGAATTGAAACATGCATATATTTCCATCGTCGAAATGAGAGAGAGAGAGAGAGATGACAGAACTCTATTGACTAAATTTATCCGGATTTGGTTTTTTTCCTCTTCGTTGTACGAGTATATACTTATACAGTATACGGTACCTCTTCTCCATAAAATCTGTTTTTGATGGCTTTATGATTAGAACATGGAAAATAAGAGAGAAAGGGACCAAAGGGAAAGAATATTTTTCAATGTCTTTTCAACTTTTCGTTTCAGTAACAATAAATGCTACCTTTATCCTCGGTGGCATTTTCTACACGGCATTACAATAATAAATTAAAATACGTTCAACGTTCAACAATCAAAGTATGCAAAAAGAATCAAAAGTAATTAAAACTTTTTAATGTGGTGTTTTCCAACTAAGTATTGCATCTTTTATGTGAACGAGTCCTCTGATTGTTAAGCTCTCATTTTGTATACAGAATCCATTATCAGTTAGTAAAGTATTAGAAACCTTACCTAGCTAAAGTTAACCTTTTGAATGTAATTTCTAGTTTTTACAAAATGTGACATTTTTTCTTGGCATAAAAATGCGAAATATACAAAAAGAATTATACTTTTGTAGGAAAACTCTTAGTTGGCGTTCGTTTCGTTTTAATCGTAAGGTCGTATGCCACAAAAGATATAACTTCGCTTCGATGAAGCTGCAAGATAAATCTGCGATTTTCTCGCATTTCGAATACGTGTATAAGATATCGTATGTAATGCGCGACAAAAAAAAGGGAAGAAAGGAAGAAAAGTCTACGCGCTGGAAATATGCGCTTTACTGGGTTTTTCGAAATTCGGTTGCGCACGAGAGCACTATTTGATGATGATATAAATCAAAAAAAATATGCTTGCTGAGTTCGAGATGGAAATATGATCAATGGTAATTTTTTTGATTGGTACGAGCAAGTTGGAGACATTGAGATGGTCGAGAAAATCAATTATAAACCAAGCATCTCTCTCTCTCTCTCTCTCTGCCTTTCAGACAGTTTTGACTTTTAAACATTTTGTCAACTTTTTTAAATTCGGAAAAATTTTCAGATATCTACAAATTTTTTGTGCTTGGAATTGGATTTCGAAATTTAAAAAAAAATCCATTACGTAATTTACTCACGATACTGACTTTTAGACATTTCGTCTGACTTTTTTGGAACTAGAAAAAATTTCAGAATTCAAATGACTTTTTGTACTTGGAAAATTTTAAATATGACGGTTTGATGGTCTTGAAAAATTCAACGAACAAACGCATATCCTATGTTTTATAGTTCTGAGTGGTTATCGATGTTCAAGAAAATTTCGACAAATTTTTTGATATTTATGACTAAGTTTTCTATTTTATTTACAATTTTTGAATTTTAATATTTATCGTGCTGCCTGAATTTTGGGCAATTTTCGTACACAGAAATCTGAAAGCTTTCCATAACTTTTTTTTTCAATTTCCCCCATACTGAAATGATTCTTAACCTAGATCCTAGGGTAATACGAAAAACATTTCGTGATAAAAAGCTCTTTTTCCTTCATCTTTCATCTACTTTTCCAACTCAACCTCGTTGAGAAAACTCATCATTTCACTCTACCCAGCTCCAGCCCAATTTCAAGATCAAACCACTTATGAAAATCCGTTACACTGACTTTTGGAACCGAATGCAAATGCATCTCATCGAGGCCCAAGACTGATATTACATTTTTCTACGTCTAGCTAGACTAACGCATTTTTCGTTATTTTCCATGTTTTTTCTTTTCTATTCAAAAGGTCGGTTTTGTACACTGATACTTTGTGATTTTTTGTATCATTTTTTTAAAAAAAAGCCTCGGCTGGTTTTCGTATTTTTTATAAATGCCGAGGGCAATATTAAACTAATTTTCGTGTGACTAATCGCGTCGTGGAAAGGCGCCACTAAAAAGGTTTTGTTACCTGATTTATTGGATCACTGGATTACTGAATTATTGGATCATTGGATTATTGGGTTATTGGATTATTCACAAACAACTATCGATTATTGGATTGAATCATCTTTGAGGCCGAGGTTATAGTGACGATGAAGATGAAGATGGAGATTTACATCTTCACTCCCATTGGTTGGTGATAAGCGATTGGCCAATCAGGTTGACGATTGGAAGATTGAAAGTTAATTTCATTTAACTTTCGAGCTTCAATCTTCATCTTCCATCGCCACTATAACCTCGGCCTAAAACAGGTGTGTACTGCCTTCTCGTCAATCAAACAGTTATTAGTTACCACCTTTTTATTCGTTATTTTCCATGTTTTTTCTTTTCTATTGTTGTTGTTGTTTTTTTTACACGTTATTAATTTATTAGAGCCTGGTAGGACCAAATTTAGATATTAAGAATTGTTTAAGAAAAATAATCGAAACGTGCGTTTTTTTTGGAAAATCTCTTTTTTTGTTAGAAAGAAAAAAAATATATTAGTGTAGTGTGCTGTAGTTTTCGCCTTTTAATTTCTAAATAAAGTCTCACACGACAATGATTTCTGAAATTTTCAAGCCCAAAAAGTCGATGAAAATCTGAAAATTTTACCAAGTACAAAAAAGTCTGGCATCATGATGCCAAACTTTTTTGTACTTGGTAATATCTAATTGTTATCGTGGGCGAGAAAGTGAAATTCACCCAAATATTTATTATATGAATGAAAAGCTTTTTAAATTTTTCTTAAAAAATGTTCTTTGTACTTTTTTTGTAGGTACCTAAAGATGATATTTTTCTAGTAATTTCAAAAGTTTCAATGTCTGACTGGTCGAATAGATAAGGTTAATATGGAAGTGCGTAGTAAGTAATTTTTCACCTTTGATATCTGCACAAAGCGACTCGAAAGTTAAAAAGCATTCTCTTTTAAAGTTAGAATCCACAATCGAACATACCATTTCAACTTATTCTCTTTTCTGGTTATTTCATTGCGAGCGTGGTTAGAATACCCGAAAAATTCTATACGGTGAAACTGTTACGAGACGAACTCCACTTTATTAAATTTTTTATCAATTTTACACGCTCCGTTTGTTTCATTCTCATATCTCTTCTACATAAATGTAAAATCTACTCTACGCGCTACCATACGAAAGCGAACCGCAATATCCATCGTATAGTTCTTCTATCCCAAGTTCGCATACGTATTCGAGTACGTACATCAATGTTAAGTATAACAAAAATACAAATTCGATACGACTAGTTGATGTGAACGTCAGCATCTCTCAAAATCTTCTTCTATAATAGTCGAATTTTCTTCAAAAAATTGGAAATATTTTGGAAAAATTGATAAATTTTCTCAAAAGTTCATGGAAACAAATTTTGGGTCTCAGATTTTATCATCGTATTTCAAATTATTTAGTGATTTTGGAAATCCTACACATATACTCGAATTATAATTTTTCATGAAATTTGCGGTTAAATTTTCACCCCAGATAAACTTGAAATTACTCCCAGGGGTTCTCAAATTGCCGTATAATTTGAAATTTGACGAAATCATAAGGTAATTCGAAAACCCCTAGAAAAATAACGAAATTCTACCAAATTTCTCGAATTTGACATACTTAAAAAAAATATTGTTCATCACATCTGCTTCAGAAAAATCTACTAAAAAGCATATAAAATGTTCATCTTCTTGATAAACAGTAAGCTCAAACTTTGTTCTTCATTTTTCTCTATTTTTCTTGGAAATAATCGTCATATTTCACAAGAAAAAAATCACTGCTCTATTCTAAACCGATGGACTGCCCAGTTCACATTTTTTGCAAAACCTTAATCTACAAGTTTTTCATTTTTTAACCATTTCATTCGGTAAATTCCGCATTTTCATTCCTTTTTTCCCTCCCACATCATAACTTTGGAACTTTTGTTAATTGCAATATTGCGGATATTTAATCGAACGATTATGATTTCTGTACAGCATACAGCACCCGCAGTTTGTAAAGTAATTTCACGCAGGTCTAGGTACCTAGCTTTACTCGCACGAATATTTCCCTCTTTCTAGCCTCCATCCGCTATTTAATAAGGTTTGGCAGTACCGAAATTAAATATACATAGTTACAATGTGCAACAAACCAATAAACGAAAATTGGTCGAGGATTGATAGTATTAGCGAACATCGAATTTCACTATACGATGCTTGCAACACAAAGGGTAACCTTATAACGTTGAATGTTGGAATATTGCAAAATGGCCATATCGTGAGGCACGTAGGTTGGGTAATAATCGAAAAACAGCAACAGATTTGGTGCTAAAGGAATTGGGGAGGAAGACGGGGAGATTTTATTCAAATGTAAAATAGTTGGTAATCGAATAATAAAGCAACAGATTTTCTCAATAGAATGGGATTGAAACGAGGTGAAGATGAGAGTACGATAATTTGAAAATTGTTACGATTTTCACCAAAAAAAAATTAAATCGATAATGGAAATAGATATTTCGAAAGAAAAATGAAGTCCACGCTTTTCTCAAAAGTATCTAGAGCTCCCGGCTCGATCTCAACTCAACTAATAATAAACAACATACCTAAAGTGGGCATTTTTTCCAACGTTTATGAAAGTAAGTATATGAATTACGACTTGGTATTTCTATAAAGTATATGAAATTCAACGTTTAAAGCTCAAAGGTGAAAATACGCATTAACTGCGAGATTTATGTTACGAATTACAACCGCCGTCGCCCAATGAAAAGTAAAATTAATTTAGTTAAAAGTAACCTAACCCGACGAGATAGTTTACTTTTTTTCTACTCTCAGTCTCTCAGCTGACGTATACAGGAAACATAACGTCTATATAGTAAATTGGTATGGTACAAGGCCCATAACACTTGGATATTCCATCATTTACCTTTAAAGCTCATTATTTTAGTTTACTGACAGGTTGTAAATCATTAACTGTAGTAACTTTTGTAGGTACTGTGCTTGTGCCTACTGTATCCAATGGGAATATTATGTTTATTCCTCGATTCACGTCGTCAGTTGTGTACGTAGATGTAATACATATAGCATTTGGGGTTGCGAAAATAGGTAAGAGGTGGGTTTTGCCTAGATAAGGTGGGTGGTTGATTTTCAGCAGGCAGGTCAGTATTGATGAAGTTTTAATCAAGATTAAGGAGTGAATATCTTTCAAGATCTTTCAAGAAATCAAATTACTAACCTTCCAGTTTCACTGTTCAAAACTTTTGCACCAGGCTGTAGTAGAAGCAGTGTGACACTCTGTGACACTCTGTCTCATTTTCGGAAGTTTTTAAATTTACTCCAAATTTAACTTCAATAATCGCGAAAAAAAAATTTCAGCAATTTTTGAAAATTTGGAGCCCAAAAATGAGTCAATTTTTTGATATTATTGGAAAAAACCCGGGTGACGTATTAAATTGGGTTGCACTTTGCCAAAAAATCAAAATTCACGACCAACATTTTTTTCGAGTAATTTTTGAGAATTTTCACTTTTTTCAACTTGTCAAGTTTCAGAAATTCTTCACTTTTTGAACTTGAAAAAATTTAAATTGTTTCACAACTCGACTTTTAGACATTTCATCGGGCTTTATAACATTTTTTTATCTGATTTTTCACTATTTTGTCTGACTTTTGAAAAGTTGTACACATTTTTTAAAAATTGAACAAAACATTATTTTATTTAATGATTTTTTGGACTTGGAAAAAATTTTAAATTTTCAAAGGACTTTTTGTAATTGTAAAAAAATTTAAAAAATCGATTGTCTGGACTTGAAATAAATTTGAGATATTCTTTGTATAATTATGTCTTCTGGATGAGGGTTAATCTGAAAACTACAAACTATAAAAATTTTTTTCGAAAAACAATTTGGTTGCGATTTTTTAATTTTTTGCGAAATTTTAACCCATTTTAATACGTTGCACGGCAATATTTCGATAATATACAAAAATTGACCCATTTTAGGGCTCCAAATTTTTAAAAATGACTCAAATTTCTTTTTTCGTGGTTTTTGAATTGTTGGCGTAATTTCAACCTATTTTGATAGGTCGCGCAGTAATTTTTCGACAATATCCAACAATCAATTCAATTTAATGCCCCAAATTCACAAAAAAAATTGCCCTCAAAAAAATTGGTCGTGATTTTTGAATTCCTGGCGAAATGTTAATCCATTTTGATAGGTCACAAAGTAACTTTTGAACAGTTATATGGGAGTTCATTTTTACTTGAATGTAGCAGGAGGCGCAACTTTGAAATTCAACTACGCCATATTGTGCTAACCGTTTTTCATAAACTTTGGCGTAATGGGTGTAAAATGAATTCATTCATGTTTCGGATGTTTTGCCCCCCCCCCCTCCCCGATGATATGGCGTCTACGCAGTAATTTTCGATTCCAATTAAATACAAAAATCTTTGGTATGGTGAGGAGTGGAGAAAGTCAAGTATTTGGAAACACGACGAAGATTTGAAATTTGACGAAAAAAAAAAATTCAAAAATCCTAAGCCCTTCACAAAACACCAATTGCTGATCACTGACCACAAATTATAACTCAAATTTTGAAAAGAATATCAAACCAGACACTTCCTGACCTTTCTCCTACATCTTCGCAGACTTCACAAAACCCACTCCCAATTCTTAATAACAAATCGCCTGTTTTTGTTTTCGTGTAAATCTATCTCTTTGTAGCCATCCGTCCGGCGTTTGTACCTATTCTTAATTATAATAAAACAAGATATTTCTCGAGCAAACCCAACGTTGGCGTTAATTTTTTCCATCTCGAAAGAACACCGCCATCGCCATTGCCATCGCAGTCCTAATTGCGAAGAAGTCGAGCACAAAGTAGCGATAATTTTCGCGCGAAATTCTGTCATCTCAAGGCTTATAGGTGCACGAGGGCGCGCGAGGGCGTTTTTAGCAAAGACATAAATGATTAATGGAAACGCGACACGAACTTGATAAATGTGTTAAATTCAGTCCAGATTGTGTACCTAAGGAAACGATGAATTTGAAACTCACCATTTCTTTCTCTCTCTCACTGGCAGTTGTACTCGTTGTCGCGGATTCATCCAAGTACACGGTAAGACGACCCAACACAGCACTGTTTCCTTCGTCTCAATATGAAAAAATTTCATTCCTTCGGAGTCTTTTGATTAAAAAGACATATTTTATTTCATCGCTCGTCTCTATCTACATCCTCCTTCTCCCTTTCTACCTCTACAATAATATCAAGATGTGCAAATACGAGACACTAAGAAAAGAATTTTTTAATTGAAAAAAAAACTAAGTTGGTGAAAAACTAGAGTCTCGAATTAAACGAGCTTTTCGCCGAGTTTTATCGCTGCAAAATATCTAAATTCGTTTGCAAAAACTTCGATACCATTCGATTCCAAGTCATTTTCACGTACCAGAATAGAAGCTCGAATTCTTCCGAAGATAATCGCATTCGCGTGTTTCGAAGAATACGCTTTTTTTTTGCTTCGTTGATAAGGAAATAGGAAAAAAACGATACAGAATGAAAGCTCGTCGTGCAATCGGTAATCGTATAATAATTTTCTAAACGATATTCTCGGATCTGGTTCAATTATGCGATGGTACAGTGCACACATACACAAAGGCTGTAGGTATTTTTAAAATGGTGTCAACACCCTCTCATTATGTTTACAGTTGATTTTAGGGTATTGGAAAATTAGAGTTGATGAACTTGCACTAAGGGTGAGTTTTTTCCTCAAATTAGACACAACTTTTTGACCATTTTTACAATACCTTTAATGATTTGTGTAACAATTTCAACAATTTTAACGTTTTCCACAACTTTGATGAATTTTTACTAATTTTTATGAAAATTTTAAAGAACTAAACGATGTTTTTGTTTTTTCAGCCATATTTTCAAGATTTTTATTGATTTTCGTGAAAATTACAACAACTCTTTTGACATTTTCGACTATTATCACGATATTTTCAATATTTTTATCAAAAATTCAACAATTCTCATATTTTTGGAAATTTCTAACATTTTGTGGCAATTCGAAAAATATTTTAACTCGCTTGAAATGTACTTTCAATTAATATTCAGCTGCTTTTATGGCTAAGTTTTCTATTTTTACAATTTTTGAATTTTAATATTTATTATACTGGCTGAATTTTGGGCAACTTTCGTACACTGCAAAAATCTTAAAGCTTTATAAATTCTCCTTTTTCAATTTTCCCAATATTGGCATAATTCTCAATGTAGGCCCTAGAGCAACGCGAAAACCACTTCGTGATGAAAAGCTCCTTTTCCTTCATCTTTCATCTGTTTTCCAACTCGCCCTCACTGAGAAAACGCACTATTTCACCCCTACCCAGCACCAGTCCAATTTCAAGATCAAACCACTTGTCGAAAATATTACGTTTAAGTCGAATTCATCACTTTGATTTCTATTACTACATCACGTTATCGAGTATGTAAGCACATACGAAATACATCGACTGTACTTTTTTCTCAGTCCCTTCGTACCTCGCTCCTTCTACCAAGGAAAACACTAAACGATGGAGTTGCGCGTTATTTTGTCCCTTCTGTACATGGTTTTTCACCAAACTAACAGTACCTTAGTCCGACAGTACGATCGTGCTCTAATGGTACCCTTACGTTGAAGTGCACGTGCTTTGGTGTTTTTTCGCGATCGTACGTACGTAAATACATCGAGCCGGTGTCAGTGGTGGTCTAATTGCGAGAGACGCGATCGTAATTGGAAAATTGCGTGGAAAGTGGTGAATTTGTGAGGTTATTTTTCATCCTACGTGCGGTCATTTTAATCATTCAAGGAAAAATGAACGGAGATGTGAGTCATTGTAAATTATACGCTTCGCCGTAATTATTCCGATGAGCTTTCGCAAATTAAATTTAATTAGATGTAAAAAAATGATAACCTTTGGTCGACGATCGTTTGAAAAATACCAAACCCCACGACAGATCGAATTTCGTACCATAATTAAAGTGAAAAATTTCACAAACGTGAAATTCTGCCATCTCATTCGATTCTCGAGCATACGTACGCAAACTAAAATAAATGTATCGAAAGCTCGTAAAAAGAATGTACTTGATTTATAATTCCATCGTCGTTCGATTCGTTAAAAGTTTGCTCTAATGCACTTTATTCCAAAAGGATACTTTTCAGGTCATGCTTTAACTTTATCTATGCCAGTAATAAATATCGCATTTCCAATTATTATTATAACGTCGTCCGATATGTATGTAATAAGTACTCGTATACATTGCTATACCCGGCAATAAAGTTCCAAATCCAAATGTGATAATGCAAATTTCAATTTCACATTTACTACGTCAAATGTCGACTATTTATCGAGACCGCGAACGCCAATGTACGAGATTTTATTACCAATTGATGGAGATTACGACGAATATTCCCTTTATCGAGATTCCACGTCGTGATTGGTGTGGTTGAAAAAAAACTCGAGGGTGGTTTTATTGTTCGAGTTATGATTATTGTGTGTTTTGTTTATTATTTTCGAATGATCGATGAATCGTTTCGAAACGAAGGGTGAATATTGAGTAATAATAATTGATATGTATGGGTTTTCGTTTGTTTACTTTTAAATTTTTCGTTAAAATTACAAATTTTTTTTATTTCCTTATAATTAATTATTATTCAACTTATTTTATTAAATTAAAACAAAACACGGTCAAATACGTTCAAATTGTAGAAATTCAAAAAAAAAGAAGCAGGTACAGGAAATATTGTTTTGTAAGAAGTATTTATACTGATGAAATTTGATCACGGTTTCGTTCGTTTTTCTATTGGTTATTTAATATTGTAACCGGGGTCATCTGATGGGATTGCCAGTGTATAAACAGGTAGGTATTTTGTTTCGATGGTGTTTGTTTGGAAAAATGTATAGTTTGATGTCCAAATATAGTGTGTGATCAGTTTAATTCTGTAGAGACTCTTCCTGGAATTTCAATAGTACACTATATATACCTTTTCATCATAACTAAGTACATATTTAAATGGTTGATAACACTGATTCGTTGGTGAAGAAATCAATTTCATTACATGCAACAGTATTTTTCCAAAGAGATATTTCATAAAAACGTAACAAAGTAAATAAAATGATTCAATTTTTCTAAATTTGAAAATAACTAGTTACGAGCGAGCGAATTATTCGTAGTAAAATTGATCATTTTTAGAAATTTTTTTACTAAAGGGTTTGGCCGGATAAGAGGTGATATCGGCCCCCAACGCTTTTGGACTCCTATATACCACAGGTGGTGTGCCTTGACTAGAAAAAATTTTTGACAAAGTTTTGGACCCCTACCCCCTTCCGTTTGCGCTCCACACCCCTTTTATTGTCGTTTTTTCATGAATTTTTAATTCCGATCGGGGTGGTGGAAAATTCTCGTTCTTTTGCAAATAGTTAGGTATTGTAATGGTGCTTCCAGGATAAATTTTTGAGCAATTTCGGTTCACCCCTTCAAGGGGTTTTGGCCGTTTGAAATTTTCAACTGTAAAAAGGGCCTTAATAGCGAAGAGCGACCAACTTTTAAATATATCATAAAAATGTGTTTTTT
>FIZU01064443.1:0-14051 GCA_900064475.1 Pseudococcus longispinus
CCACTTGATAATTTAAAATTCGGTGCTCAGGGCCAAATCACCCCTATAAACCCGGTTACGCTCTTTTGGGAAATTTTGTACCATCGTTTGCATTCAACAGCTAGTGGTTATTCGTAAACCAAATTTTTGTCTTTTTGCTGGTAATTTTATGTAAAACAGTCCTTTATGAGCATTTTGATAATTTTTCTTGCATTCTTGGGGTGTTTCTGATGGTGGACGTAATTGTAAAATATCCCAAAAACGATAAGTATGGCACTTCTTTCACTTAGATCTAAAAATAGGCGCGTTTCATCTTCATCGAAAGGTGATGAGGGAAGCAGTTTGATAAAATATTCGTATTTACGGTCCCAATCGAGCACCGTCGTTCGTAATAGGAGTCTCCAAAGTAACGAAATTTATATTCTCGCTGTACAGGATTGACACTTAGACGATGGCAACAACGTCGTCGGCGTCGTCGAAAATAGAAAGCAAAATTCGAATTGTTGAATTAGAATATCTACGTGTTAAGCGATTGATGAACCATACGAATACACGAATCCAGCGTATGAACATGGTTTACGACTTAGCGAGCTTATTGATTTTGAGAAATTTCGGTAAGAAAACTCGGCTGATGTTTTTTTGACAAGTTATTCTCGTTACGACGAAATTATTTTCAAATTCGAAAGCGACCTATGTTTTATAGTAAATTAAAGTCCATTTTCGTCTCTGTCTCGCGTCGCGTTCGAATTGTCATACGCCTCGAAGGTATTACAGTTTCGAGAAAAATAAATGGGGTAATTGTTGTGGTCCAGAATGAAATTAGATTTTTGTCCCGGATTGCAATGCTCGACCGTTGAGTACTCGAAATAACGAGCTGGAATTTCTCAAGTAGATACATCGGGGTTTATCCACCTAATTATCTACTCGAGTATGATATCAAAATAATGATTTTAATTATGTTTCAGTTACCGGAATGGGAGTAATATACGCGGTTTCGTTGGTGTATTGCGTTTGCATATTTTATTCTTCACAGGTACGTTGCAATTTCGAGCTTACGTACGGTAGAATGAGTGGAAAAGAAAGGGAGGATAGGATACGAATTTGTGTTTGAAGTAATCGACCTTTCCTTTTTTGCATTTGGTTTAAATTGCCACTGATTACGATCAATATCGAAGGATGTCTCATTTCTGGAAAAATTTGAAACAATAAGAACATAATTATGGCAACCGTCTGGCTTAATCGTGCCGCCAGCTGTATTAGACTGTATCGCAAAGTACCACGCATTGTTTTCCAGCCTGTGATTTGCCATTTTAAGATTTGCTCTTTTTTCCATAAGCGATATCTTAAGTATATCGAATTCGATGATTGGTTTTATTTTTCGTCGTATTCGGAATTCGCTGATACTGGAAATGTGAGCAGAGGAAGAGGGTGATTTTAATTTCTCGTTCAGATGTATCGATTGACATCCCCTAGACATTCGAGACGTTGGCGAATGTTGCGATTTTCAGGACGCGAACGACGTTCAGTTGAAAATTACGTCGATAAAGAGACAGCAGAAGGGAATAGCGAGAAACGTGACGGTTCGTCAGACCAAATTAAAAATTACTCATTCAATATTAAATCCCTCGATGTGATTATTTTTTGCCTCGTATCGAAAAGTGTGGCTATTGCGAATGCATGTAAGTGTGGAATAATGAAATGTAACGCTGCTGTACTAAACGAATGCTAGAGAGATGAGGACACGGGGTATGTTTCGTGAGCGGATTTGTAATACTTTTTAAATTGGATAGAAATAAGTTTCGGCAAACACGCCTGATGAACGATACAGGGTTTTGGAATCTTCGATGTGTGTAGTAAAAATAAGCGTAACTTATGGTACGTATCAGTTTCGATGATGAGGTTTATAAATTGTTCCAAAAAGAATAAGAATAAGTGCGGAATACAGATGGTTTCCCCATTTTCCTCACTCTCTCCAATTTTCCCAGTCCAGCGATGGAAGGATAATTTTTTTGGGTGGAGATATAACGAAATCAACAATTTTATATTGGTGTATGATTCAGTCGCCGATGAATGTTTCAATATGGATATATTTTCTTGTCTGGAGATTTATTAAAATTTTTGGGGAAAATCTGAATTTTTTTCTAAGAAATCCTTGCAATCTTTTTGGAGAGTAGGAAGAACATAGGTACCTTACTGTTGACTTTTCAATTTTCGAGATGATTAAGTTATTGCAGTGTTTCTATTGTCTCAAAATTCGATATTACAGTAGAAATTATTGAATAATACTTGATAATTCATCAATCATCATTCATCATTACTTTTATCATTCTTTAAACACTCCAGCAAATAATCACGAAGTCATGAAATAATCAATGGCAATATTTTTTTTCGTCGTCAGTTCGATGAAAGTTGACTGGTTTGTAACAATGCTTTCGTTCGCGAACAATTTGATCAAAGAATGATTGATTAGTTTACAAAACATTTGTATTTTATTGCGTAAATTTTCTTGGCAAATATTGATTCGTTCATGATGAACTTGTTCTCACAAAGTTTTGCTCATTGATTCGCAAAGGGTATTCGCTATTCATTCATTAGTTGAACCAATCTCTCGTTTGTGAACAATTCGATTATGCAATGATTCATTCACTTGCAAAAAATTTATTCATTTGTTAATTTTTCAATTCGCAGTTGGTTCGTTCGTTCGCGAACGATTTTTCGTCAAATAGTTTGTTCTTTTTTTGAATGAATCACTCGTTCGTAAAAGTTTTGTTGGATTATGATGATTCATTCGTTCGCGAACGATTTGTTCAGTGAACAATTAATTCTTTTGTGAAAATACTATTCGTTTTCGAACGATTTATTAGTTCATAAACGATTTATTTCAACAAGTGATTCAGTTCTCCGATTCATTTTTTTTTTTTACGAACAATTTAAACAACTCGTTGATTTTCTGAATGAATCTTTCGTTCCCGAACACTTCGTTCAACTATTGGTTCTTTTGTTCGCGGAAATTTCGTTCAATTGTGACGATTCATTTGTTCGTGAAGGATTTTCTGTTAAATTAGTTCATTCTTGCATCATACGAAACAATCATTCGAGAGCAATTTGATTCGTTCGCGAATGTTTTGTATGCTGTGTTGAATCATGATAATTCGTTCATCCGTGAATGATTATCCGTCCGAGTTCATTCATTTATCATTCAAAATGGTCATTTGAGTGCGATTCGTTCGATAACGATTCATTCGTTCACAAACGATTCTTTCGCCTAATGATCATTTTGTTCACAAATGATTTTTTCGATTAACAATTCATTCCTTCAACTAACGATTCATTCGTTCACAAACGATTCTTTCACCTAATGATCATTTCGTTCACGAATGATTCTTTTTACTAACAATTCATTCATTCACAAACGATTCTTTCATCTAATGATTATTTCGTTCATGGACGATTCGTTCGAGAACGATTGATTCACTCATTGCTTCATTCGTTCGTGAACGATTCCTTCGAAAATGATTCATTCTCCTATGAACAATTTGTTCGAAAAGTGATTCAGTCGTTCTGGAACGATTCGTTCATCAAATGATTCATTCTCCTATGAACAATTTGTTCGAAAAGTGATTCAGTCGTTCTGGAACGATTCGTTCATCAAATGATTCATTCTCCTATGAACAATTTGTTCGAAAAGTGATTCAGTCGTTCTGGAACGATTCGTTCATCAAATGATTCATTCGTTCTCGAACGATTCGTTCATCAAATGATTCATTCGTTCTGGAACGATTCGTTCATCAAATGATTCATTCGTTCTCGAACGATTCGTTCATCAAATGATTCATTCGTTCTCGAACGATTCATTCATTTGAGAACGATTCTATCAAGTATATGTCGAATTGAAAAAAAGCACATTTTCGCACAATGAACCGACTCATCGATTCGATTCTTTGCAGGGCGGCATGAAAGCGGTCATCATGACAGATACGTTTCAAGCGGCCATTCTTATGATCTCTTTAATTCTAATCATGATTCTGGGTCAAATACTAGTCGGCTCAGTATACGATGTGTTCGACATAGTATCTGAATCTGGAAGAATCGAATTAACGAAGTGAGCCCACAGATGAATTTTTTTAAATGTAATGAAAGTACACTTACAAATGTAGAACGTGGCGAATTTTTTTTTTCGATGAACAGTTTAAACCCTTCGCTTACGGAGAGGCATTCGATATGGACTCAGGTGATCGGGGGTGTGGCATATTGGGTACCGATGTTTTGCTCGAATCAAGCCTCAATTCAAAAATACCTCTCGGTGAAGACCACTAAACAAGTGCGTATGTAAGTGGGTACCTATATCTATTGTTTTTTTAAGGAATAAACTTTTTTTTTTCTTTGGAATTAACAACGCCCACGTAATATAATCTAATACATTCATATACGCTTGAAAAATGGAACTGGCTTTAATGCTTAATATGATGGAAACGTGCGTCAATATTGGCGAGATTCGTTATAATCGGAGTAATGTATATGTTTGCAGAGCGTTATGGGTTAGCGCTATCAGCTTAGTGGTTATTTACACGATAAATTTTTATACGGGCATGATTGTGTTTGCCGAATATCACGAATGCGATCCGTTGAACAAAATGTTGGGTAAATCGGTAAGTAGGCCTACGCAAGTTCGTCTATTTATAGCTGGAAGAATTTTTTTTCTCTCATAAAGACGTCATTGTCGTCTTGGTTGACTGGATTGTACTGATGGTAAAGTTTTGCATTCAAGGTACTGGAATCGAAAGATGAAATTTTACCATATTATGTCATGAACGTGCTGGGAAGATACGAAGGCGTTCCAGGATTCTTCGTCGCTGGCATATTTGCGGCGTCTTTAGGGTACGTGCGAGGAATATAGAGCTTTGGTTCGTCGACGAGCCGCATTCAGGATACATATGGTTTTCTCGACGACTTTTTTCGTATTTTTAGAACAGTTGCTTCAGCGTTAAATTCGTTGGCTGCCATTACGATGAAGGATTTTTTGGACGCCGGACTCAATATGAGAGTGCCTGATAATAAAGGAGCTGTGTTATCAAAATGGATATCGGTCGTCTTTGGTGCTATCAGCTTCTTGCTTATATTTGTCGTTCGACAGATGGACAGTGTGCTGAAGGTAATAACGTCGTTGCGTGATGTTCGTACAAGTTTTTCAAATTGGCCAACTTTCGAGTGTTTGCTGTTGGCAATTATTCACTTACGATACTCGAGCACTCATGAAATTTCAAATATGATAGATTTCAAGAGTCTTTGGTTTTGAATTATGTATTTTCTTCTCGATTGAGTTCGGTTTTCGGGGGTTATTTTCGACGATGTCGAGATCGCTGGTGGTGAACGGTGAGAAAAAAGGTACTCGAGATTTATTAAAATTTTTTGAAAAAGAGATTACGTTTTCGTGTCTCCAATTTCATATTTGTTTATGATTCTTGGAGGAGTAGTAGGTAAATAATATGGAAAAGTTGGCTGAATTCGAAGTACCAGTATCTACTCGAATTTCAACGAGGTTTTTATTAAGTTTTAAGAAGTTTGCAATATTCATTGTTTCATTTTGAAGTATACAAAATACTAAGTGGTTCGATGACAATAATCATGATAGATTCGATACGAAGTTTCATAAAGGGCTCCGAATTTCCAAAACAGGATATTCAAATTCACGTAAAAATTGCGATTGTACATTCATATTGAAAATATATTGTGATTACAGGCTGCCCTAACATTTAATGGGATAGTTGGTGGGATAAATCTGGGATTATTTTCTTTGGGTATGTTTTTGCCATGGATAAATTCCAAAGTAAGTTTTCGCCATCTTGGAGTGTATTTAATTGATTAAAAATGGGACGATGAATGATTTTGAATTTCTGCAGGGCGCATTGGCCGGATCGCTGGTATCATTAGTGTTCGTATCGTGGATCGGTATCAATTCGCAGATCACCGAATCCGAGGGTTACAGTTCGGAATGCGATAAACCTACATTTTTCAACGGCTCAGACTCGGTGCATTTCCGTCCCATTCCTTGCGAGTCGAACTCCGAGTAGGTCGTTGCGACAAAACGTATTTGTAGATGAACGGAAATGGATTGCTTGAGAACTCCTGTAACGAACCAGCTTTGGTTTTTTTGTTTCAGCGTGTTCGTGTTGTATAGAATAAGTTATATGTGGTATTCAGCTATTGGGCTTTTGATCACGGTTATCACCGGCGTGTTGGTAAGCTGGTGTACGGGCTTCGATGACCCATGTCGGGTACATGCCGATTTGCTGTCACCGCCGTTCAGGAGGTTTTACTCGAGGTTCTCAAATCATACTAAAGAAAGGTTGCATATACCGATCGAGGTAAAACTGTGGGGTTGTTTGGCATGAAAAAGGTGGCGAGTTTGTTGAAAGTTTGGTGCATTATTGGAAATGCGACGATGTGATCTTTTTTTTGCAAAGGATTCGGTTTCGATGAATTTTTTGGATTGACGATTCGGTTGTGTAGTTGTTTGTGAGTCATATTCATACGAGGTGTATTTTGAATCATTCGTGAAAAAATATTGATCAAAGTGATTGATTGTATGAGCGAATCGGTTTGAATCATTCATGAACAATTGAATCAATCACTGAGCGAATCGTTCGCGGGCAGTTGATTCAATTATTGAGTGAATCGTTCGCGAACGATCGAATTAACCAATGAGCAAATCATTCGTGAAAAGATTCAAACTATTTATAAATGAACGAATCAAATCAGTATGAGGAAATCGTTCGCGAACGACTATTTAAGTGATTGTTGATATGAGAGAAGAGATCTGAATCATTCGCAAACGATCGAATCAATAATTGAGCGAATCGTTCGTGAACGATTGAATCAATCATTTAGTGAATCGTTCGCGAACGATTATAAAATTGAGAAAGTAAGGTTAAACTATTCATGAACAATTGAATCAATCACTTAGCGAATCGTTCGCGAGCGATCGAATCAATCAATGAGCGAATCGTTCGAGAGCGATTGATTCGATGATTAAGTAAATCGTTCGCGAACGATTATCAATATGAGAAAGTGAATTTGAATTATTTTTGATCGAACGAACCAATCAGTATGAGGAAATCGTTCGCGAATGATCACTGAGATGATTGTTGGTATGAGAAAAGAGGTCTGAGCCGTTCGTAAACAATCAAATCATTAACTTAGAGAATCGTTCGTGAGTAATTGAACCTATCATTTAGTAATTAAATCGTTCGCGAGAATTGAATCAATCATTGAGCGAATCGTTCGCGAACGATTATCGATATGAGAAAGTGAATTTAAATTACTCGTAAACGAATGAATCAACCACTATAAAGGAATCGTTCGCAAAAAAGCTACTCAAGTAATTGCTGATGCCTATGCGAGAATGGATCCGAGTCGTTCGTAAACAATCGAATCAATTAAGCGAATCGTTCGCGAACGACTATTGAACAAATTATTGATTTCAGGGAGGTAAGAAAATTTCTCTGAATCGTGAATGGGTCAATCATTTATCATGAGCGAATCGGTCACAACCGATTATGAAATAAATTACTCCAGTGAACGAGTCGTTCTGATTCATTTTTGAACTCCCGAATGTATCGTGTTGAATTGATCGTTCGTGACTGAAAAAATCAATTTAGCGAGAGGAGTCGTGTAGTCGGTTTCGTTCAAATCGACGATTCATTTAATATTCGTTCCTGAACGATTCAATCTTGTATCATTTTAATTCGTTCCTAATGATGGTTCTTCTATTCGACTGGAAAATTTTCTTTAAAATTATTCATTCGTTATTCGCTGCGAAACTCGATTTCTCAACAAGTGCGCCACCACTACGTACCTACCGTTTCGTGTACGTAAGGCCAAAACGATTCATTATCTGTTATTTTCTTCGTAGACTAAAGAAGAAATTCAAAGTAGTCAAATTAGCGGAAGTGAAAAATTTCATCTCGAGAGATTATCAACGGAAACGTGAAGTTTCGCACATTTTGTGTACAATAATGACCCAGATTCCTATTACAATACGTAATCTTAGACGAATTTCAAGCTGGAAAAAATATTTAATAAAGACGAATTCTTATTAACGAGGTGATATTTTTGTTCTTTTTTTTTATGATTTCGTGTATTTTCGTATAACTGGTTGTCAAGTTAACGAGCTTAAGCTTAAAATAAAACTAATATTGTTGAAATAAACACAAGCTCGTTGAAGTTTTTACCGTTTTGATCGGTGTCGAATTATAAGTTTACACGAACGAGATGGAATTCGATTAATCACAATTGCCTCGCAGCGGCGACCTTTTGTAATCTCGTTCGAAACGGATCTCGTCGCGCGTTTTGGCAGGTTATCCGATGTCTTAATGTGATTATACAGATTTATGAGAACGAAACGAGGTGTTGAGGGTCGTGTTTCATCGATACAATGTGTCGTCGCGTTTTCAATGTGATATGTTTAGCGTGTTTGTCTTGCTGTAAGAAGAAAAAGTGGTGATTTTTTTTTGTCGATGGTGCTCCAGCGACGTGGAGGGTGAAAAAGGAGATGTTGAGCTGATATTTTGCTTGGAAAGGATTCTTTTGAGAAATCCATATACCACTAATTGTCGATTAAAGGACCTCGGTTCGAAATACCATCAAAAGTTACGTCTATGGTAATTTTTACATATTTTTCAATCACAGCTCGAACTTATAGCGTCATTTTGAAAATTGAACTTTCGATTCAAAAGTTCAACTTTCAATTTTTGAAAACTTTGATGAAAGTTTTGGAATCAGAATTCAACGCGCATTTGAACTGTTGAAACAGTTTTGAGTCCATCAAGTTTTTCAAGCATAAAACATGAAAAATGAGTCATTTGGTTTCTGAAAATTTCAATTTTTCGAAGTTTTGTTCGGGCATAAGTGAAAAAGTGGCCTTGAAAATAATTTGGCAAATTCAAATGACCCATTTTTCGATGTTTTATTCTTGAAAAACTGACTTAACTATTTTTTACTCCTTCATTTTGCCGTCCGTCTGTTTTCTCTGGTGGTTTCGTCTCTAGTCTTATACGAAGCCATGAAAAATTGAGATTTTCAGGGTACAAACGGTGCATTTTTCTTCGGAAATTTTCGTACACGTCATCCCTTCTCAAGCAGTTATCCTTTTTTCAACCTATGACACTGAATTATTGATACCTCTTGATACAAGTAATAAGGTATCTGCGTGTGTTTGTATGATATCGAGAAAAAATTTCCAAGTCGCAAATGGGCTTGTTAGTAGCAGAATTTACGTTTGTAACGACCAATTCATCGAGTCGAATTATGTCGACTGAACGAGTTATTGCTTATTGAAGTGGATAGTTTTCAATTTTTTTTCAGTGATTGCGAAGGGAGGCAAGAAGCGATGAGCATTCTGGGTATTTTGTGACAATTTTCCAAATGTTGAAATACAATAGTGGAAAATTTCTAAATCATAGTGGTCGTAAAGTACAGGTCGGTATTTTTACTCAAAATATTTCACCTTCAACGCATCTTTCAAGGAGTCGGTATTTTGAAGAAAAAAATTTGTTTACTCGGTGTTTTTTTTTTAATTTCTTGCTAGAAATTTCAACAATTTTCATCAAAATGTGGTCCTAATTTGGAAAAAATACATTTTCTATATCTCCTGGATTATTGAGAAGAAGGAAGTGGCAGAGACGAACGGGAGTTGGTATTATTGAAAGGAAATGCTGAAAATTGTCTTTTTTCTTTTAAAAATCCTAAGTTTTCCTAAGTCAAAAAATCATGAATTTCGTAAATTTTCTACTCGAAAAATTCTCATGTTTCTAGCTAAAAATGCATCGATTTTGTCATTAGAAGGGGGTTGCTCCTTTTCCACCAGTTCAGTTTAGCCAGGAGGGTGCTTGTTAGGTTTGAAGAATGCAGGCGTTTACCAAACGAATGAATTATGGAAGGCTGTGTTTGCGATGTGTATCTATTTTGAACGTAGCGCTGCGAAAGTTTTATTCTCGCCAGTAACAAATTTCAAAATAAACGTGAATAGACTTGGCGAAAAGTTGAGGTCGAAATGAAATTGTATGGAATTAACAATGTGCATGTAAAAATTCATTTCATTCGTGATATGTGTACTGACTGAATACGTGTTCGGTGGTATTATGAAAATTCCATAATTTAATCTCCAACTTGATAAGTATACGTTGGAAACACACCAGTCCCTTATGAGTTACAATATATGTGATCATAAGGTACCCTACGAAGAAGTACTATTAATTTCTAGACTAATCATTTATCATACGAGTATTTTTCGTGCACAGTATTTCGAATGACCGCTGAATGTAGGTATGAATACAACAGACATACTCTTATACCCTTGGCTGAGATAGGAAGTAACCAAATGAAATACCTACGTTTACTTTCCGACGTTTTAAAGCTTAAGTGTCGTATGTGCAACATTCAAGTGCGAAAGAAGTATCATTAATTGTTTTTTTTTTCCTTCAAATTGCGCTTTTGGGTCCACGAATGGCATCACCGAAAAGGTTATAAGTGAGGTAATAGGTACCGAAGATGTTACTTGTTTGGTGTAGAAATAAAGTATGGATTTTTTGACCTTTTTCATGACTTTCCCGGTTGTTTCGCCACTCTCGTTTGTATTCTCTTCGAGGCATTCTCACCTAAGCATAGGTGAGCTGAAGAGAAGACACAAGCTCTGTTGAGCCCACTCATGGTCACTGTATTTGAAGCAAATAGAAAAGAATAAATGATATTTTGGTACACAATACACCACGAGTATCTTTATTTTTAAACACAATTATTCAAGAATCATAATAAATAAGTAAGAGAGTATTAATACACACAACATAGGTAAGTATATTGTAGGGGTAATCATTTTACATTTTTTTCAGAAGTTGGGTGGAGTGAGGGCAGTACAAAAGTTATGTTTAGATAATCTGGTAAAAATCTCCCTAGTTGTCTTTGAAATCGAACTATATTCTCACAAAATGTTGAAGAAAATTTTTTGAACTAAGAGCATATCTGGGTTTATAGGTGTGATTTGGCCCCCCACCATTGAATTTAAAATTATCCATTGGCAGTTTGTCCTTATGGTCTAAAACTCTCGTGACAAAATTTTCATCATCGATTTCTTCTGAAGGGGGGGGATTAGATTTTTCTTTGAAAATTTCTATTTTGGTAGCTTTCAACCGATAATTTTCAAATTTGCAGGAACAGTAGACAGTACCAAGGGTAATCTGGGGAATAAAATAAAAAAATTCGAGTACTTTTTCCAGGACTCAAAGTCAAATACGCATTTTAAGCTTTCAAACGGCCATAAAACAGATCTACAACTCTGGTTAAGTATGCTCTTTTTTCAAACAATGTATACGAAAATATCATTGAGGAAGAGTTGAAAAAAAAATTGAGGAAAATTTTCTCAAAGTGATCTTGATACGAATTCTTTTACCCGAAAAAGTCATCAGAGATGATTTTCCATCGTTAACCTCCCATGGCCCTTTTTTTTTTCATAAATGAAGAGAACCCCATCGACCATCGTTCATGTTTTTTTTTAGTCGAAATATCCATGTTTGGACCATTTCAACTGAAATTTCCTCAAAATATTTTATTTTTTCAATTTTTTTTCGTCAAGAATTTGAAAAACACGAAAATTGTTTTTTATGGAATCCTGAAAAAAAGGATGCTATGATCTTTTTGGTAATTTTTGGTAAGTTAATTATTTTCACGACGAATTTTCAAAATTTCTTGAACGTGATCAGATTTCAAAGGCAATCGGGGAGAGGTAAAAGTTGTCAGATGGTTGAAATTTTTCACTGGTTGTTTTAAGATGTGGAATGTGGATGCAACTTTTTGCTATCCCCTCATTCGACTTTTGAACAAAAAAAAAATGAAAAACGATACCTCTAGCATATATAGATATAATCAATTGCACACATTTTATAATTGGTAGATATATAAAATAAACAAAAAAACAAAGAAAAACTTGCTTTAAAATCACAATAATAAGTTTCGAATTTTAACATTAAAAAAATAAAATGAAAGAACAAATAAAAAACATCTGATCATTCGATAGCATATTAAAAAATTATAATTATTTCGTCCCATTCAGAAAAAAAAATTCTCACTTACGCACATACTGCGTAGGGTAATTTACTGTTGGAAATTGACGGAAATATATGAAATTATAACGAATAAAAAGGGAAGGGTAGGTCAATAGGTATGATAATCTTAACGGATAAAAGAGAGTACCTACACGATGAATAATTAGATATGTTTTGGAAATCCATGCAGATAATCAAATGGGCGAATTTATTGAAAATTTCCCACTTGATATGATAATGTATACCTAGTGGGTGTCGCTCGATGAGACATATGAAAAACCGCAATAAAAAAAATTGGTAACAATTTGAAAGTAACTATTGGTTGATATATGTAATCATGATGAAATTTGCAACAAAAATGTATCTCGTTTGGCAATGGACTGGTTATGAATGAATGGTGTTATGGTAATACTCCATTTTCCAGCGAATGCATGTGATATTCACGTCTACGATTTATGTTATTTTGTTCATTGGGGCTGTTGGTTCCGGAATTGAAACTGATGGTAATTTTACTCAGAATGGTTTCTTTAACCTGGAATATAAGTACGAGTATTATTAGAAATTATGTTCGATTGAATACAAGTTGTGGTAAGGGAATTGGTCAGTAGCCATAAAATGGGCAGATTTGTGCCAATTCTGGCCGAAATAACCGAGACCATCGTTCATTTCGCAGATTCGACGAAATGAATCAATTTAGGCAAATTTCTAATAATTTTGTTTTTCAACATGTGGCCACACTGATTACACAACGAACCAGCGTAATCATTCGACGCGAACGCTCGTAACGAAAAGGTCGTGTTTTCTCGCGTTGTTGTAATAAAATAATAATACTTACTTCTTTGTTTAAAAGGCAGTAAAGTAATCCGATAACCATTCCTTGGAAAGAATTCAAAAAGTATGATGACAGAGAGTATAGTATGAAATACCATAAAGAACATGTCAGGTTAGGTTCAATATGCGAAAGATAATTGGTAATTCCCAACAAAGGCAGCAGCACTAATGTAGCTTTTGTGGTTTTTCTGCGTTGGTGAAAAATAAGACTCGAATTTAGCAAAAATAATGTAATCGTAAGAAAAATTCTAATGGATTTGGATATAATTAAAATAGGTACCTGATTTTATCGAGTTCGTTCGAAACGTTACTTCGTAGTTTGATGAAAACGACTTTTATTATTATCATCAAGTATATGGTATTTACCTGCGTAAATTTACATAAATAGAATTATAATGTATCCGGTTGCCATCTATGTATTCGTACTTACCACCAGAATGCATATTCTTGGTCCTTCTAAAATCCAGTATATTGGATTGTAATTGTAACCCCACCAACAGTGGCCGCGAGGTTTTGAGCTCATCACTGTTACCCATATTGCGACGAATATCGCCGAAACGCCCCAACCGAGAAATAAGTATGATTTCTTGAATGACATCTGAGTGGCAGTTACTGAAATTAACGTCGGATTTTTGTTTCATTTTTTTTTTTACAGAAATTGATGAAATTATTGAAGCATGGTTGTAATGATGATGAAGAAGTCGTGTCGTCGGGGAGAGATCACATCAACGGTGGTAAGTTTCGCTTTTTGGTGCATTATTGCGTTATCTTATTAAATTGGTGGTGGTGAAATGGTAAATTTTTTCGAAAATCGCGATATTTGTATAAATATGAAAATACGTATTCCAATTTCGCACGTAGAACGCGAATTTGGTCCAAATGGTGGTCGATGATGTATTTAGGTTGTCATTAATGATTTATTTCAGGAAAAAAATTTTTTCATCAGAAATGATCCATTAAAGGGGGAAAAATGGACAAAAAATCGGTTTTTTGCATTTTTGAAGATGACGCACCACGATATCAAGTTCTACAATGATAGGGGGTTATACATCTAAACTAAGTACTAAATATTTTTTTTTTCAGAATTGCATCTTTGAAAGGGGTTACCAAAATGCCCCTTAGAAAGCTTAAAATGCCCATTCAACC
>FIZU01064452.1:0-13635 GCA_900064475.1 Pseudococcus longispinus
TGTCACGTTTTCCACGGCGCTCTCGTGGGAAATACAGTGTTCGCGGGCGCAACGCTACGCATTGAGAATGGAAAATAACGTAGGTAGA
Organism: Pseudococcus longispinus; assembly: GCA_900064475.1. NCBI lineage: Eukaryota > Metazoa > Arthropoda > Insecta > Hemiptera > Pseudococcidae > Pseudococcus > Pseudococcus longispinus. The sequence continues at coordinate 89 of FIZU01064452.1, forward strand.
AAAAATTCAAAAATGTGGTTATGGGGGCTTTCAAAGGTGCTGAATTCATTTTTGAGGTTATTTTTACTGAAAACCCCAAAAGGCGTTGAGGGTGGGGGCCTCGAAAATTTCAAAATGTTTTTATGCATGTGAGGTATCAAAATTCATGGTTATTAACCACTTAATTTTTTTTTTAGGTTATTGTGACCGAACCCCCCGAAGGATGTTAGGAGGGAGGGGGAGGGGGGACTCAGAATTTTCAAAATTTCTATGTAATGTATCAAGGCGATTTTTTTCTGCCCTTGAATTCCGCAAACAGATTCACTCTAAGCTTAACGGCTCTCGATTTATATGCCTCCAAAGTTGAATACCTCAGTACAAAATCGCCACTGTATGCAAAATTCCAGGCCCCATCTTTCAGCCCCCTGAGAGATGGCGGCGAAACAATGGTGGTTCTCTTACCTACCCTATGGAAAAATCTTGTAAAAAATATTGAACAAAATGGAAAGGGTGATTGCATTTTTCCGCCACATTGACATGGAATGACCCAGACATTTTGTCAGACTTTTTTGGACATGGAAAATTTTTCAGATTTTTATCAACATTTTAGACTTTGATAATTTTAAAAATACACGTAATGCTGACTTTTAGACATTTTGTCAGACAATCACTTTAGACTTTTCGGACTAGGAAAGTTTCAGAAATTGACTTTTAGACATTTCGTCAGGCATACTTCTTCAGATTGGAAGAGTCTGACTACAACATTCAATCGTCCATTAAATATGTTGTATGGTTTTTTTTTGAAATTTTTTTTTGGAGTGGTCTTCTGTAACATTACACTACATGTTGTGAAAATTTCAAGTAAATCTGAATACCTCGGTATGACGCCTGTTTACCAACAAAAAACATAGATAACACGTTATCACGTTTTTTTTTTTTCAATATTTCTATTTATTCTTTTTAACTATTTACAGAAGTAGGTAACTTACAGTTAAATACGTATTTCGGTACGATTGCGTGTCATTTCACGACAAAACAAGCCCCACAATGAACCTAAATGAGAAATTACTTTTTATCACGTGTTTAAATCTCGTAAGTATTCTTTCGTTGAAATTTTTCTGTCATCGAGTACAGTCGTATTCACTCGTGTGGTCAAGTTTTTCAGCCTCATAAATTGTTCGTCGATTTTGGCCAGATTTAAAGAATTTCGTATCGTTCCGGAAATAATTTCGCTTCCTCCGAAATCACCCCTCAGAGTAAGCATTGTATTTAATAGCATAGATATCTCGTAACCATTCTTTTATATTCATTTACGGTACGTCTCTTTTTAATACCATTTAGGTAAGTTACAGTCAATATGAAGCGGATTTCGGAAACGAAATACCTCCTTCGGCAGCTTCAAATCCTCCTGATCTGGAATGGAACGCGAATCCGGATAACTTATATTCGCTATTCATGATCGGTCTGTGGAAGATATTTTAGCGAGATTACTGAAAATGTCCCCAGGTGTCATTTCACGTATCGTTGATCATTTTTAATTTCGCACAGATACGAATTACCCAGGTAATGAAGGTTATCAACCTTTTCATTGGGTGGTAGGAAATATACCAGGGAAGGATCTATCTAGGGGCGAAGTATTAGTTAGTTACATTAATCCGCAGCCACCTAAAGGGAAAGGTATAAGTATTGAAAACCCCTGTTTTTTTTCACGAATCCGTAACTACGAACTTTTGACCTTTGTTTTTAGGTCCGCATCGGTACATCTTCCTTATTTTCAATCAATCCGGAAAAATTGATTATACAGACAAGTGAGTTATCTACTCGTATCGTTGAACGATTTTAAATTTTGATGCAATTTAATCGACAATTTTTTTCGGCAGCTTATTCCTAGATGAAAACCGAATACAGCCGAGTCTACGAGAAGCACTGCAATTTTATAAAATAGACGACCGTCCTTTCGCCGGGAATTTTTTCCTTTCGCGAAACGAATAACTTTGTGATTATGTACGATTATGATGGCATTGTATTCAACCATACAGCGTGTCTCAATTTCAATTAAGAAGAAGTGAGTTGGTGTCAGTATTCGCCAACAATAATAATAATCTTCATAAATTTACAAATTTGGTCTATTCTTAAAATAGAAAAAGCTATGATACTTCAAAAATTTCAAATTATAGTTGTTTTGGTTTATTTTTTTTAGCTACTGTTAATGAGAAAAGCTTCTCGCCAAATCATACAATTGATAAAAAATTATTTTACCGAAAAAAAAACTAAGAAGAGCACGCTCGACTCAAAATTGTGTAAAATTATAAATTAGATAGATCTCTCGAGTGCATTTCTCACGCAATTTTACCAACAAAAAAGTAAAAGGTACCTTCAGAAGATGAGGATCGACTCAAAATTTTGGAAAATTTTAGCTTAGGATATGCTTTATCGATGAGTAAAACCGCGGAAAACGACCGACAGATTTCGAGCGACATGCTCTCGACCCCTGACTTTTAGATAGTTTGTCAGCCTTTTTTGGACATAGAAAATTTTTCAGATTTCCATTAACTTTTTAGACTTTGAAAATTTTAGAAATAATGCTGACTTTTAGACATTTTGTCAGACAATCATTTTAGACTTTTTGGACTTGAAAAATATTATTAAAAATTAGGGTCACTTTCTGACATTTTGTCAGGCATATTTCTCGGACTAGAAAAGTTTCAGAAATTGACCTTGACATTTCGCAGACTTTTTTGGGCTTGGAAAAATTTTCAAATTTTCATTGACTTTTAGTCATTTTGTCAGACTTGACTTTGAGACATTATTTCAGACTTTTTCTGATTTGGAAAAATTTTCAGATTTCTATTGACTTCGAGACATTATGTCAGATTTTTTTGGACTTGAAATTTTTTAAGAAAATTCAAATCAGACATAAAATTCAATGAGCAAAAGCATATCCTATGTTGCGGCCCATCCCCCTAGTTGACATGAATGTGTATTGCTCATTTTTAACCTCGATGGAAATATTCTCAGAATTTCATCTAGGTTACTTTTGGCCAAAATCGTAATTTTTTTGTAAAAAATACCAGTTTTGGGTCAAAATTGTTATTTATTTGTCAAAATCATCATTTTTTGTAAAAATTGTCGATCGATGTCAAAATTATAATTTTTCTGGTCAAAATTGGGGATTTCAAAGTAGAAATTGTCATTTCAAGGTAGAAAGTGCCATTTCTGGTCAAAATCTCCGTTTTTTCATCAATTTTTTTCATTCAAATATTATTTTTTGTCAGAATTGTCATTTTAATGTAAAACTCGTTATTTTTGGTACAAATCGTAATTTTTTGTAAAAATTGTTATTTAACGTCATTTTTGGTCAAAATTGTCATTTTAAGGTAAAAATTGCCATTTTTTGTAAATAGGCCTATTGTCATTTTTTGTCAAAATTGTAATTTTTTGGATCAAAATTGTCATTTTAAAGTAAAAATCATCTTTTTGGTAGAAGAAAAAGATACGGTGGTACATCTATTTCGATAATATCCAAAAATTGACTCATTTTAGGGCTCCAAATTTTCAAAAATTGCTCGAAAAAAATTTTGATCGTGATGTTTGGGTTCTTGGCGACTTTTCAACCCAGTTCAACAGGTCACACGGTAATTTTTCAATAATATACAAAAATTGACTCATTTTAGTGCTCCAAATTTTCAAAAATTGTTCGAAAAAAATTTTAATCGTGATGTTTGAATTTTTGGCGAAATTTCAAGCCATATTAATAGGTCGCACTGTAATTTTTCGTCAATATCCAAAAATTGATTGAATTTAGGGCCCCAAATTCTCAAAAAAATGATCCAAAAAAAAAATGTATTTTTCGTAGAATTTTCGGTTCATCCAAAAAATCAGTTTCTCCAGTTCAAAATGAAGAAAAATAGTTCAGTGAAGAAACAGCTCTCCTAATAGAATTTTTTCTTCCCTTTTTTTTTTTGTAATCAATGCAAAAAATGAAAATCACCTACTAATTATGTATTTCCGACAACTTTTCTATCACTGGACATTGATATTTTCATGTTTTCATTTAAGTAAAAATAATATTTTATTCATCAAGTCTATACGCAGATAATCCCAAGCCAATACAACAATAATATTTCATTGAAAATGATTGCTGACGTTTTCATGTATAAAATATGTATGTACATAATTATGTATTCATTCGTATAACTTTCATAAATCGTCGGGTATTTCACTGCAACGAAAGGTAGGTGACCTAACGTGACAAAAAACAAGTAGATAAAGCAGTTATCGCTTTTATTCGGGCAATTTTACTTTTTTTACTAACTTATTCTATACATAATGTACAGTTGAAAAAAAAAAAATTTGGTACGAGCACGAGTTATTTTACCACGAAACTTTTATCAAACTAAATTTAAATTCTTTTTCGGCTTCATACTGGCAGAATAAAACTAATAATGGATCCAAGCAAGAAATCGCATTTTATCACATGTTTAAATCTCGTAAGGATACCTTCATTTCATTGTTTTTCCTGCGATCAAATGCAATCACATTATTCATTCTTATATTATGGTCAAGTTTTTCAGTCTCGCAAACTGTTCGTCGGTTACGTCCAAATTTGAAAAATTCCGTTTCATTCCACAAGTGATTTCGACCTCTCCGGAAGAACTGCTTCAAGTAAACATTACATTCGTTTGTTCCTATTTCCAATTTCGTACAGATCCCGATGCGACGATTCCTGCTCCTCAATTTTTTCATTGGATCGTGGGAAATATACCGGGCAATGATTTATCTGAAGGCAAAGTATTGGCAACGTATTTACCTCCTTTACCACCCCCAGGAAATGGTAAGACTTGAAAAAGTCGATGCAGACATATTCTCAAATGAGAAAATACATTGTGTAGCGTATTTTCTTTTGCCAACAGGTCCACATCGGTACACTTTCTTTATTTTCAAGCAACCCGGAAAAATTGATTATAAATTTAAGTGAGTAATCTACTATTTGACTATTTCAAATATGTATTAATATTGTAATTGGTAATTTTTTTCGACAGCTTGTTTCTACTTGGATTACGCTCGATTCCGAGTCTACGAAAAGCATTGCAATTTTATGAAATAGACGATCGTCCTTTCGCCGGTAATTTTTTCCTTTCGCAGACAATTTAACTTGGGTATATTATATAATATTATAACCCGAAATCTGCTATGACATACGATGTTACATCAAAATACTTAGTACCTCTACCTATTCATTTACAATTCATGCCATATTATGAATGTACGACTTAATTGTAGTGTACCTATACATATATTAAGTACCTGTACTGATTCGTGTATTATTATTAACTTTGAAGCATTCGCTATTTATTCTATCCAAGATAGATTCTCTTTTTCTCTTTGGCAACATCGAATTAGTAAAACACTCATTATCTCCATCCAGAGTAATAATATCATACTTAATTATCTCAAAAAAGCAAATTGGAAAATGGCAATTAAAAAAATTCTTAACCATCTCTATGAATTAGGTACCTACTGTCTATTATTTCAGTATTTTTTTCCAAACATTTCGGCTTCCTACAGATTTTCGAGATCCCTGAATCAGTTTCTGGGATTGTTTTGACCCTTCATCGAAAACATGTCCTCCTGGATGAGGTTTAGATCCAAAATTCGAAATTTTTTGTTGCTATCGAGTGAGGTATCCAAATGACGTATGTTTCTTGTCCTCTCGAATCCGTTTTGACAATATTTTTCCAAAAAGGAAGTAAAAGGTACCTCAAGAAAATGGAGCTGAACTCAAACTATTGGAAAATTTCAATTTGGATATCAATCTGTACGAATGATTTTTGACTTCCATTCACTAAGATGAAAAGAGGTGCCAAATCAAAGTTTTTCGACGTCGGAAAAATTTTCAGATTTCCAGTAATTTTTTGAACATAGAAAATTTTAGAGATAATGCAGATTTTTAGACATTTTGTGAGGCAAACAATTCAGAGTTTTTGAGCTTGGAAAATTGCAACTTCTAAATATTTTGTTGGACTTTTATGAACTTGCAACGAGCTTACGTGATATATTATTTTTAAAAGAAAAATCAACACAATAAAACATCAAGATGCAAAAATAAATGAATATGACTGAAAATATTAATAAAATGCCACCAAATAATTATAAAAGAAATTCGATATGGTTTTAATGATGAGACGACGAGAAAACGAATACAGAAATTTAGATACGAGATTAACGAAAAATCGCGAAAAGTCGAATATAACTTAGGAACTGAGAGAAATAAGAAAAATTTAACAGTCAAATAATAACAGAAAATTATAGAGCGAATTTGACCGTTACAAACTTGGAAAATTTTTCAAATTTTTACCGGTTTTTTGGAAGTAGAAAATTTTAGAAATAATGTTGACTCTTTAACATTTTGTCAGACGAACACAAACTTTTTAAAATTTGAATTAGGAAAAAAAGTAGGAAGGTTGATTTATCTATAGAAATAATTTGGAAATAGAACAAAGAGCAAAAGCATATCCTATGTTTTTACATTTCGTGGGTAGTATGAAAATAGGGGGAAGGGGGTATTTTTTGTTTTGTAGGTAGATGAATTCAAATTATTGTTGCAATGATGATCAAGAAGACCAATAAAATCATATATGCTTTGCTTAGAACTATTTTACTCACTTAAATGATCAGTTCTTCTAATGAAAAATCAACACTCACCTGAAACAAAGAAACAAAAAATAGTTGATTAGTTGACTGTTGAAATCTATTCTGTTATTAAAAATCAACTTAAATAAATTCGGCTAATCGAAAAAATATGTAAAAAAATTGGTTATCTCATTACTGCATCAAGTATCATAACGTTCGAGTCGACAATTTTCCATTATCTACATCACTAATATCTCCAATCCACGCCCCTTTGTAACAAAAAGCTCAAAATATTAATGATGATTTTCGAATTTTTGACGAAATTTTATTAACCCATTTTTATAGGTCGCACGGTACTACGTGTATTTCCATAGTATCCAAAAATCGACTCATTTTAGGGCTTCAAATTCTCAAAAATAGCTTGAAAATAATTTTGATCGTGATTTTTGGGTTTTTGGCGAAATTTCAACCCATTTAAGTAGGTCGCACGGTAATTTTTCAATAATATACAAAAATTGACTCATTTTAGGGCTCCAAATTTTCAAAAATTGCTCGAAAAAAATTTTAGCCGTAATATTTGAATTTCTGGCAAAATTTTAACCCATTTTAATAGGTCGCACTGTAATTTTTCGCTAATATCCAAAATTCGACTGAATTTAGGGTCCCAAATTCTCAAAAAAATTACCACAAAAAAAATTTGGTCATAATTTTTGAATTACTGACGAAATTTTAACCCATTTTGATAGGTCGCAAAGTAACTTTTGAAACGTCAAATTTTCATGAAATTAATAATTTTAATAAGTTATCAAAGTGATTGGCATGGCGAAAAATTATGAAAATTTGTGAGAATGGTGTTAAATTCATTACATAATTACGAAAATAAGTTACATTAAAATAGATAAAATCTCTTTAAATGACAGACATGTTTTCTGCCATGCAAAGAAATTTTATCCATTTTGATGTATTTTTGCGATTATGATGAATTTAACAACATTTCACAAAATTTTTATAATTTTTCGCCATTTTTGGTACCATCTTTGAGAATAGAAAAATTATATTTTCATAACTTAATCACTTTTCCAAAATTAAAAAAAAAATAATAATAATATTTCATGATCTTTGAGAGGATTTTTCAAATACTTTCAATGGTTTTGGAATAAAAATTTCCAAACAAATTTTAATAAATTTTCTTTTACTTGCGATATTTTCAACGATTTTATTATGATAATCGTCGAAAGATTTCGAAAAAATGCTTGAAATTGTAGCAAAAATCGATAAAAATGTCGTAAAAATAAAAAATATAAATCATAAAAAGTGTTAAAAATCTCCTAAAAATTGTTAAAATTTTGTCGAAATTGCGACAAAAATTAGAAAAATATTGCAAAACGGGCCAAAAATCATAAAACTTGTCAAAAGATCCCTTCGAGAGGACTTTTCAAATATTTTAACGATTTTTAGAATAAAATTTACAATTTTTGAGAAACTTTTTACGAATTCTAACAATTTTTTTTTAAATTTCGATCAATTTTAGGACATTTTCAACGATTTTACTATGAAAATCGTCAAAAGTATGGTTAAAATTGTACTTAAGAAATCCGTCAAAAGTATTGTAATTTTGCGTATTTTTTTCAACGATTTAAAAAAAATTTTAAAATTTGCAACGTTTTTTTAATGAAACTTCAACCACTTTTACAACATTTTCCAACGATTTTTAAAAATATTTTCACCATCTTTATAAAATTTCCATCACTTTCTGTGATTTTTTAAATCTTTTTAACGAAGTTTTAAGGGATTTTTAAAAAAATTTAAGAAATGTTGATGGCATTTTTTTGAAATTTCATTCACTTTTACAAATTTTTTTAACGATTTTCAAAAACATTTACACTATTTTTATAAGATTTTTGATACATTCAATGATTGTATTATCTTTTGACGAAGTTTTAAGGCATTTTTATGAAAATTTAACATAATACTGATTTTTGAAGATGAACAGTTGAGATTTTTTAAAAAAACAAAAATAACAAAGGGGGGGTCCAAGCAGGCTTGCCGGATATAATTCAATTTCCATGCAAACGTACTTGTAGATAGCAAGTACTAAGAATAGATATCGACTAATTTGACAAAAAAATAGTAGATAACAAATTTCCCCACTTTTTTTGAACGTTTTTATCATTTTTTTCAACCTATCTATACTATATAAAGAAATATACCAACAGTTGAACTAGGCACGTACTTCGACTCAATTGTGTGTCACTTCACGACGATATTTTTCAACCCGTATTTACAAATCCTTACAAAAAAAAAACAACAATGAATCTAATTCATAAATTACATTCTATCGTGTGCTTAAATCTCGTAAGAATTCTTTCATTCGTATTCTTCAGTCGTCGAGTATACAGTCGTATTCACTTATGTGGTCAAGTTTTTCAGCCTCACAAAATGTTCGCTGATTTCGTTCAGATTCAAGAAATTTGATATCGTTCCGGAAATAATTTCGCCCGCTCCGAAAGAAATCCTCCGAGTAAGAATTGCATTCGATAGAATATCTACTAACTCTCCCTATTTCCTCGTTTACGTCTATTTTTCACCATTTAGGTAAGTTATAATAATTATAAAGCATATTTGGGAAACGAAATACCTCCTTTGGCGGCTTTAAAATCCCCTCGTGTGAAATGGAAAGCGAATCCGGACCAGTTCTATTTATTAACTATGATCGGTCAGTGAGATTCGTTAAAATATTCCAGGAGTCATCACAAGATGTTAATCGACGTGTACTTTTTTTCAATTTCGCATAGATCCGGATTACCCAGGTCCCAGAATTCCTCAACTTTTTCATTGGATCGTAGGAAATATCCCGGGGAATGATTTATCCAAAGGTCAAGAATTGGCGAGTTATATTAATCCGCAGCCTCCGAAAGGAAAAGGTGAGACTTGAAAAACCCCTTTTTATTCGCAAATCAAAATGGCCACTTAATTTTAGAAAATACATAAATGTATTTTCTTTTGGTCAACAGGTCCACATCGGTACACTTTCTTGATTTTCGAGCAACCCGGAAAACTTGATTATACGTACAAGTGAGTTAACTTCTATGTATCATTTAACGATTTCAAATTTTGATGCAATTTAACCGACAATTTTTTTCGACAGCTTGTTCCTAGCTAAAAATCGAACAAATCCGAGTCTACGAAAAGCATTGAAATTTTATAACATAGATGACCGTCCTTTCGCTGGGAATTTTTTCCTTTCGCAAAAAAAATAACTGATTGCGTACGATATGATGACATTGTATTTAATTATACAGGGTGGCTTAAGTTCGATTGGGAAGAAGTTTTTTGGTCATAGTAATTACCAACATCAATAATAATTTTTATACATCTACAAAAGTAGTCTATTATCAAAATTGAAGGGGCTATGATACTTCAAAAATTAGAAATTGTAATTTTTTTCTTTCATTTTTTTTCAATATCTACTTCCAATGAAAAGCTTCGTCAAATCGTAGAATTCAGAGGAGCAACCAAAATTGAAGAAGGCATAAAATTGAAAAAAAATTCAAATTTTACGATTTTTAGAATAATTTTTTATCAATTTTAAATTTTATTATTCTTGTTGCTCCTTCCATTATCAGATCAGGCCATATCAACAGATGAGCAATTTCGTTTGTCTCTCTGAGCTCAATGAGTAGGCGAAACTTTTCATCTGAGACAGCTAAAAAAATTTGTTTTTCACGACTACCATCACTAACTCGATTTTTTTCCGATTGAAGTTGGGACACCCTGTACACACCCAGACATATAATCTGTCAACGCACATACAAATCGACGAAATTAATTACCTTATACCAATTGCATGTCATATTATGTATGAACTTGTATAATTTAGTACACCAAGTAATGACTTAATTCTAGTGTACCTAACTACCTATATTATTATACTGTTTTGTGCATCGTTATCGACCTTGAAATATTCGTTATTTTTTCCATCCGAGATCATCTGTCCCTCTTTGACAGCGTAATTATACTCGTATCATAGAGGAACCAACAAACTGCCAAAATATTCGTTATCAATACCTACGTTAATGTCATTTTGATCGAGTATGGAGGATTATTTCACTACAAAACACAATCGTAATCGAAAAATAATCCACTTTTTAAAACAATAGTCCATTCAACGTTGAGTAAATTTCTTTTTTTTTTTTGATATCTCAAAATGTGGTGTCTTCAGCCAGTCATGCTACATCTTTATTTCTTACTCATCAGTCTCGTAAGTAATTTTTCAATTTATTTTAACTTTTGCATTACTTATTTCGTCAGGTTGCACGGTTCAGTCATGTATAAATAGTAAATCAATGCTTATATCAGCACATTTGGAACATTACATTGTCTCTTATCAGTGAAATACGTTCGACGTGAACGCTACGAGCTTATCAATGTGGTTCTTATGCACGTTGGTAACCACTTGACTCAATAACCGTTTTGTGAAAAATTTATTTGCGTTAAATTTCAGTCTTGGGTAAACGTGCGATCAGCTAGCCAAATGGATAAAGACGATATTGTTCCAGATGTCGTCCCAGCGGCTCCGCAAGAGATATGCACGGTAAGTAGGCTGCTGGTTCATTTTCAGAAAGCTTCAAGCTAGTAAAAGTACAAATTGATATTGAATTGATTCAAACTCAGTTTGTATTTTTGTGCCCAATTTATAGATTACGTATCCAACCGGTTCCAAAGTGAACTTGGGTGACGAATTGGCCCCCACCCAAGTCAAAGACTTGCCAAATATTAAATGGAATGCCAAAAATGATAAACTCTACACGTTAATTATGACAGGTGAATGTTCTACCGTATCTAATAGCCACCATATAGTCGAGATTTTAATTCATCGATAATTTTTTTCATCAACTAAACCTCAGATCTAGATGCTCCAAGTAGATCAGACCCCAAATTCCGAGAAGGGCTTCATTGGCTCGTCGTCAATATTCCAGGCTCTGATATCGATAAGGGTGAAACTCTAACCGAGTTCATCGGTTCTGGACCTCCACAACAAACCGGTCAGTACACAAAATGAATCTCCAAAACACTTCAAAACAAAATTCCGACAAAAAAACCGAATTGAATCGTCTAAGAGTAATTAAAAATATAATTAATGTGAAGTTTTTTTTTCATTACAGGATTTCATCGTTACGTATTCCTGATCTATGAGCAACCAGGCAAGATTGATTACAAGAATCATCCTCGTATTACAAACACGTAAGGTTTCTGATGTTGATACATTTTGAATCCGATTTGAGGAAATCAAACGGTACAATTTTAATCCTTTCAACATTTGCAGATCGGTGAAAGGTCGGTTCGGTTTCAAAACTTTGGAATGGGCAACCAAATACAATTTGGGAAACCCTGTAGCCGGTAATTACTACCGAGCCCAGTACGACGACTATGTGCCAATATTACACAAGCAACTCGGATTCCTGCAGTGATTTTATCAGTATTTTTATAGCAAATAAATCGTCAAATTTTTTGGTCAATATTTGCAAATTGTAATTAAGTATAATTTTCTGATCATTTAAAAAAAAAAAATTGTATATAAAATAGGTAAATAAAATTTTATAATTTATTAATGTCTTCGTATACCCCATTCACAAAGTGCAAATACCACGATGAATTTCGAAATCGATCAAGAAAAGTGAACTCAACAAAGATACCATCCTCTTTTCTTTTTCCTCCAGCAACAAGCTTCAGGTTTTAATGACTTCGAATGAATCCAAAAAAATACAATGCGAATATTATTGTTTGGGATCTTTGAATTTATTTATTCCAATCACGATTTTACTCATAAAGAGCGTCAAAAGTAGATGAAAACTCGTAAATAAAAAATTTTGAAAGTTCAAAGTTCAAGTTTTTTTCAAAAAGCTCAATTTTTAAAAATTTTTCACTTCTTTGAACTACCATTTAAAACCAAGTTTTTCAATCCGACACCCCAGTTCCACAAACTGAGCTCCCCACTTTCGAAAAAAATGAAAAAATCATGTCGTATATGATTTGTTAGGTTTTCAGGGTCACTGATCTCAAATATCGACTCGGTTTTCAATTTTTAACACACTGTGCCCAAATATGTGCCCCAACACCCCCTTTCTACAAAATTTTTGAGTCTTGCGGGGGATTTCGGTACATGCCTACATGGTGGGATGGAAATGAAAAACTAAGTCGATATTTGAGATCAGCGACCCTGAAAACCCAACTAACCATATGCAACACGATTTTTCAATTTTTTTTTTCAAAATTATTGGGGTTCAATTTGGGCAAATATGGGGTAGGATCAGTAAAGTAAGTTGCTAGTTGTGATCAGCATCATCAAAAACGTATAAAACGATATGCTACAAAATCTCAATTTATGCTAGTCAATATTTTCAATGTTTTGGATCTTGCGAGGGGTTTTGGGAGCACGAGGGGGTGAAAATGAAAAACTGAGTCGATATTTTATAAGAAAGTTGTAAAAGAAGTTTGCCTATCTACATTACTTGGAACATCTACTACACTGAGAGAAAATTATATCACTTTTTCCTACAATTATAGTAAAACTCACCTAGAAATGTAGTAGAAGTGGTTCCCATCTTATGATTTTGGTAAAAAAATGATATATGTACCTACTACCTAGCTTCAATCAGTACACAATAATATAGTAAAAAATCCAATAAACTACATTATAGGGGGAATTAACACAGAAAAGTTGTGCATTTTACTACACTTTTGATGATATACTATTTATTGTAAAATTTACCACAAGTAGGTATAGATACTTACTATATTGTAGTTGAAATTACTATAATTGTGGTCGAAATTACTTTAATTTTGATTATTAGCCACTTCTAATATACTGTATATCAGTGTTACGTTTCTGTTTCAGTTACGTCAACGTTACGTTTCTGTTTCAGTTACGTCAA